>JARJUA010000129.1:0-66313 GCA_030787035.1 Aschersonia sp. MBC 877 | reverse complement strand
GCCCGCGCCGTCGAGTTTCAACTCGCTGTATTGGATCACACCCTTACTGCGTCCAATGTGGCGGCATCACCAGACGAGATTGGCTGGCCGCAGGTTAGCCAGCCCCCTTGCCCGGCCCTACCGTCTACCTAATACCGTCGACTCATTGGTCCATCATTCGAGAATCTTATTTCTCGTCGGTCCGGGAACGAGGCCCACGATCTTCCAGAACACTGCACTAGAGCAAACTACTTGTCGAAGCTAGCGGCGCCACTACTCACGACTGTGAGCAAAAATCTGCGACGAGCAATCTGTCTACTTGCTGTGGTTGTGGAGTCTTGGTTATCAAGAGGTTCTTTGACCTCCGTCAAAGGCTGGGCCCTTCTTGGCGGGTTGCTCTGGCCCAATATCGCCAATCATGTATGATGTTGAGGCGGCGTGCCCCCATGCTCTGGGCACTTCCAAGATGTGACATGACGGGTTGGTTGATTGGCTCAATTGACCTTTGTCGGATGACAGGAGAGCAGCCCATCGTTATGCGTCGGGACGGTCAACATGCTCCCTCGCAACAGGTGGATCTATTGCAGTGCGACCTTGTAGTACTACCAAACTATCCTGGAACCCGGCTGCTCATCGGTTGTTCGTCCCGCTCGCTATCGAGCAAAGCAACTCAATGACTCAACGGAAAGGGCATCCGACGAAAAGCCACGTCGAATAGGCTTTTGAACTGCACTTCGGTGATCGGAAGAGGCATGTCGTCAAAATGGGGGCCAACAATGTTTCGAGTGTCCCCCAACGAACACTCACTTGGCCCGAGTACGCCACCCGCAGAACTTGGGGTTCCCCGTCCGGGGCCTCCACACCCACCGCATTCCAGACGATGACCCCTGTCCCCCGACTGGTGCAGCATCGAGCTTCTCTGCGTTTCGGCTAAATTTTCAAGCACGTATGAAGTAGATATATTAATGGCAAACCCCCGCTCGAGCGCAACGCGGCCCGAGAGAGCGGCGTAACATTTTTCACCATTGTCATCCTTTCAAGAGACGAAAAACCCGAGTGCCTTGAATCGACCAAGGTTTTGCCGTCTTTCACAGTATCGGACCTGCTCAAGCTATGGGTGGCGGCGGCAACGACAAGGCTGAGGCCGAGGCGCTCGAGGTGGCTCGCGCCGGCGGCCGACAGGTCGACAACCTCATCGATGATATGGAACAAGAGCTGGCCGCGGCCGGCGGCTTGAGTTCCGGCTTTTTTCATATTCAGTTCAGAGATCCTCGACATTTTACATGGCTATTGGTGGCGTTTGCCAGTATGGGTGGACTGCTTTCGGGTCTCGACCAAAGTCTCATCTCCGGCGCAAACCTGTATCTTCCTCTTGATCTGGGTCTCGACGCACAACAAAACAGCTTGGTGAACTCAGGGATGCCACTTGGAGCCGTGGGCGGTGCGCTCGTACTGTCACCGGCCAATGAATACCTTGGCCGCAAGGGCGCCATCTATCTATCACTCGGTCTGTACACAGTCGGTGCAGCTCTAGAGGCAGGAGCCATCAATTTCGGTATGTGGTCACGACGGAAAAGCTTGCGAGGGAATTGCGTGCCAGAAACAACCTGCTGACAGCGTCGCTCTGTGGCAAAGGGATGATTGTTGCGGCGCGTGTGATTCTGGGCATTGGAGTTGGTTTGGAGGGTGGTACGGTCCCCGTCTACGTCGCGGAGACCGTGGAGCGCCGTATTCGAGGCAATTTGGTTTCTTTGTACCAACTCATGATTGCACTCGGAGAGGTTCTCGGCTATGCTGTGGCTGCCATGTTCCTCAAAGTCGATGGCAACTGGCGCTATATTCTCGGCTCTTCTCTCGTCTTCTCAACCATCATGTTTGCGGGGTAAGGGAAACCCTTTCATTGCCAGCAAGGCCAAATGATGTATGAATTATTACTGACAATCATTTTTCTTCTCGCAGCATGCTGTTTCTTCCCGAAAGCCCGCGGTTTCTTATACACAAAGGGAAGACCCTCGAGGCCTTCAAGGTTTGGAAGCGCATCCGTGGGACTGAAACGACGGAATCCAAAGAGGAGTTCTACGTTATGGCAGTGGCTGTCAGCCACGAGTCTTCTCAGACAGAAGTCGCCCAGAATCATCGTTTCCCTTGGATGGACTTTTTTACGTATGTTTCCATCACGCGCGGCGCCTCATAATCCAAAAGTTAGATTGCCGTCCCTAACAATCCTTAAACCAGTGTACCTCGCGCGCGTCGCGCCCTTGTTTACGCAAACATCATGATCCTCCTGGGTCAGCTCACCGGTGTCAACGCCATCATGTACTACATGTCTACGCTGATGTCGTCCCTCGGATACGATAGGGAAATGGCCAACTACATGTCGCTCGTCGGCGGTGGTGCCCTTCTGCTTGGCACAATCCCTGCCGTCATGCTCATGGAAACGTGTGGCAGAAGATTTTGGGCCATCGCCACATTGCCTGGTTTTTTCCTGGGATTGGTCTTGGTTGGTGTATCTTACCAAATTGAGATCACGACACATCCCGTTGCCAGGGAAGCTTGCTACTTGACCGGTATCATTATCTACATGGGGTTTTTTGGTTCATATGCTTGCTTAACCTGGGGTGAGTGTCACATCGGGTTTCCCCAGCCGTATTCATTCTTCAATCTTTCTCCTGCATCTACTAATCTAGATTGGGTCCATCAGTCGTACCATCCGAGGTGTACCCTACATATTTACGAAGCTACGGCATGACCACGTCAGACGCCCTCATTTTCTTGGCGTCATTCATTGTCACCTACAACTTCACAGCCATGGAAAAGGCCATGGGAGGAACCGGTCTCCTCCTCGGGTTCTACGGCGGCATCGCCGTCTTGGGCCAATTCTACCAGCTGCTCTTCATGCCAGAGACGAAGAACAAGACGCTTGAAGAGATTGACCTCGTTTTCGCTCGGCCCACCATGGATATCGTCAGGGAGAACTGGACGAATCTCAAGCAAAATTTGGGGGATCTACTCCATGGGCGCATTCGCGAAGTCATTGCCCGCCATACTGTCACCAAATCGCGGGACAGCAGTGAGGACGGATCGGAAAAGGAAAAGGCCATGGTGGTCTAGTGGTGCAGACAAATCGTCTAAAGGTAGGCTACGCTTCCGGCATGAATGAGCTGCGACTCTCAAGGACAACAAAGTGGGCGTGCCGGTAGCAGGGATATTGAAAATGAGACCACATAAGTGTGACATACTTGCCGTCATCAGTTACGTCTGCCGATTCGGATGGAAGGCGCAAATACAGGGGCGCCAGATGAGAGGGCGCAAAAAAACAGCTTCTGCCAACACAGCAAGTGTCGGAAGTCCTGGGATACGATGTCAAAGGCGCTGTGTAGCTTTGCATAGATGCTACGACGCGTGAGTACATCGGGCATGATAATGCCGAATTTGGCCCAACCGAGGAACAGTTGGCACGACCTCGTGGTCAGAATTAGGATTTTGAAAGAGACAATAACGTTCGCCGTGCTTTATGTGATGCGTGACATGGACAGGGCTCAGAAGTCTATCTTGTGATTGAGGGCGACCCTGACCCTAGAAATCATTGTTGAGCCGGAGCTCTGTGGTCCGACTCAAAACAACAGGGTCGAACATGGACTCATTTAAAGGATGAAGAAGCCAAGATGAACAGCTTCAAAACAGTCATGCACTCAGGAATCTTATTCGGAAGAAGTAAAGTTGGTTGTCCCACGGATGATGAAATCGAGAGACAATCATGGAAGATACATACAGGGCGCTCGGCGACAGAATCCTTGTCAAATGGGCGGAAGCAAAAGGCCTCGGCCAGAAGCGACTTCTCGTGGCGGTCGCTGGCCCTCCCGGGTCCGGTAAGACCACGCTGACGACCAGAGTAGTCGACTACGTGAGAGGGCTCGCGTCCGGACCATCCATCATGTGCATCTCGGCCGACGGCTTCCACTTGTCGCGGCGGGCGCTGCTGAATCTCCCGAATCCCGTGGAGGCGGAAGCTCGACGCGGTGCGCCGTGGACCTTTGACGGAGCGAGGGCGGCAGCGCTGGCAGTGCAGCTGCGGCAGGGCGGTCCCGTCAGTGCGCCGACATTTGATCACGCACTGAAGGATCCTGTGGAAGGCGGCGTGGTGGTGCCGGCAGATGTGGAGGTGTGTGTGGTGGAGGGGAACTACGTGCTTTGCGATGAGGAGCCGTGGTGCGGCATCGGCGACGTGGTGGATGACAGGTGGCTCGTGAGGGTGGACGAGGCGGTCGCGAGGAGGCGTGTTGCAAAGAGGCATGTCGAGGCGGGCATTGAGGAGACGATGGAGGCGGCGCTGCGGAGGGCGGACGCAAACGACTTGATCAACGGGGAGTATGTCATGAGGCACAGCGTAGGCTGCGATGTTCTGATAGACAGCGTTGAGGAGCGAGTGCGGGGTTGAGAGGAGGGGGGAGCAGTGCGCAGCTCGGAAAGCAATAACCCCACGCATCGTTCCTTCCATCTTGAACAGCCTGAGCCTCACAGAGTGTCGATCTAACCCTGCATGCAGAACGAAGGAAAATTGTGAAAGACGTTACTTCATCATCTCATCGCCGAGCCTACTGGCTCGCATGTATAGGGGGATAGCAACATGAGCTGCTACGAGGCGCAATACTGATCCCCTCGCCAGACTCTTGCGACCCCACAGCTCCCGACTCCATGGGCCACGGGGCCTCGTGGACTACAAACGTCGATTCATTCATTCGTTCATGCACTACGAGTCGCCCACTGTGACTTAAGAGTTGAGAACTGCAGCTGGTCAATTTCAGCATGGCTTCGACGCTCAATCGGCCCCAAGCCGGTCATGCAACCAATCTGTCGTCGACAGACGATCTTCTCGCCATCGATCCTCTGCTCAGTATCAATCGCATAGGAACCTCGGACCAGGCATGCAAAGAGTGTAGCCGACGAAAAGCTCGTTGCAATCGAGTTCTCCCGACATGCGATATGTGCGCCAAATACCGTCGGCATTGTCTTTATGACAAGCATTCACGCACACCACTCACGCGCAAGTTCGGCCAGCCCTTATTTGCCCCTGTCTTCCAAGAACAAAAGGTACAGCTCGCTGACACACATCATCATCGTTAGGCACTTGACTGAGGTGGAAGCTCGTCTGGAAAAGGCCGAAGCGTTGCTGAAGAAGATGCACAGTTTGGTGCCGCCGCATCTGAGGACGTGGGAGAAGCAACAAGTCACATTTGCGGCTTCACAGCGTCAGCTCACCGATCCATCGTTTGATTTTTCGAATTTTGTGAGCGTCGGCAGCGCCGAAGTTGCCGAAGCTGTACAGGGTAGGGGGGAACCTGCGCAAACAGCCATGCCAACTTCATTGAATAACGTGGCTCATGTTCCCCTCCGTCGTGAGATCCATGACCACGACCATCATCAGCGCACGCTAGAGGTGCCTCCTGTTGAGGATTTCGAGTGGAGTGAAGATGATGCGTTACGCAGCCATGATGTTCTTGTCGAGATGGAAAGCAACGGCGTCGTGGACGATTCTCATTTAGCAGACGGTATGGCGGCCCTCACGGTAAATGAGCATGACTCAGGATATCTTGGCGTGGCGTCTGGCGCGGCTCTGCTGCGACTTCTGGAACCCCAGAGTTCACAACGACGTACATCACCAAGGCTCAAGTCGGATACATATCTTGCCGCGTCCTCGCCATCGAGTCAGCCTAATATCAACCAGCACATTACCGATACCATGATAGACTCGTTTTTCCACCATTTCCACGTCAGCTACCCAATTGTTCACGAGCCGACTTTTCGCGCTCAATATGGCGAGGTGATTGCTCGGCCTAACGGGCCGTGTTGGACGGCTCTCGCGTATGTCGTCGCCGCCATTGGGGCATGGATCCTGTCACCATCTTCGTCCGACGCTCTCCACACGACTCTCTTTTCTCATGCTCGCTCGATCCTCGGACTTGACTTCCTAGAAGTTGGCAACTTGAGTGTCTTGCAGGCTTTGATGCTGACGTCCAACTACCAGCAAAAATGCAACAAACCAAACTCGGGGTACAGCTATCTTGGGCTCTCGGACCGCATGGCTATGAGTCTGGGTCTTCATAAAGAGTTCCAGGGCTGGAACATCTCCCCACTGAAGATGGAGATGCGCAGACGCGTATGGTGGTGCTTGTGTTGTTTCGACAGTGGCGCCAGCATCACGTATGGACGGCCAGATGTTTGGCCGCACTGGGGTGTTGAGGTCGCCTATCCTCTCAATATCAATGATAAAGACTTGACGGCCGCCTCTCGAACGTATCCTCCCGAGAGCGACCAGATGACACCCTACACGGCCGTGGCAACGCAGGCGCGCTTCCACATGGCCACGCATGAGTGCTATGAAAAGGTCGTTTCTCAGCCGTTTCCCGACGCGCAGGAATTGCTCCGCCTCGAAACGTCTCGAATAGAGACTTGGAGGGCGAGCGTGCCGTTATGTTTTGCGAACGAGACCGAGGTGCCGAGGCGGTTTGCGCTGCCGCAGGCTATTATGCGCTGGCGTGAACGCAACCTTCGCATCATCATGTATAGACCATTTGTGATCCGCAGGACATCGAGGCGAAAGCCCGATGACACAGAAGAGGCGAGCTACTTGGCGTATAAGAAGTGTCTGGCTGATGCCAAGGCGACGATTGAGGAAATCAGGGACTTTTGGCATGAAAATGATCGCAACCGCCTGGCGGCGTGGTATGCACTGTAAGCTGCATGCATCAATGATATTCGCGGGCTCATCCGCCGACTGACTTGTCACAGATTCTATCTTTTCCAGGCTGCTCTCATTCCGTGCATCTGTCTCCGGCACGATTCTTCGGCAGCAGAAGCAGCAGACTGGCGGCAACAGATTCAAACGACACTGGATGTCGTGGCCTTGATGAGTCCATTCAACGCCAGTTCGTGGCGGCGCCATCGGATCATCTCTGACTTGTGCGGTGGATACATGAACCCTGCGCAGCCAGAAGGTGTAACGTCGCCAGGCTGGCCCGTGCCGCCCCTGCAGCCCTTCACCGGCCATGTTGGCAGTCAGCTGGAGGGGGAGGGCACAGAGGCGCAGCTAGACAGCGTACTGAACACGACATGGCTCGGCGTGCCACCAATAGAAGCGGCCGATGTCATGGTGGAGGATGAGGCGGGCTGGATGGAATTTCTGCGGCTGGCAGATGAGGATTTTTGGGCCTGACAAAGAACGCACCACACTCAGTACCTGTCTGGACTCTTCGAAAACCCTCTGCGCCACCCTCGGGCGTGCGTCGACTGTCGACCGTCGTCAGCTTTACCCTTGACCGTGGCTGGCACACATGAACATGGGCAAGCCGGTAGTGGCTCGACAAGGCTCGACTGAGACTCTGAAAAGGAATGAGACGGGCGACAGCCACCCGCCGCCAGCCATTCCCTTTCACATGGCGTGCGGCCCGTGATTAAGCTGCGGAAATGCCCGTCCGACGTCGCGTCCAGTCAAAACACTCATCCATCCAGCCGGCCGACCAGCCCACAAAACATGCAGAGAGGATCGACGTCCGTGCCGTGGCACTGCCGCCCTCTTTCGTGCCCCGCGACCCAACCAATGATTGATGTCATGGTGCCGGACGGCGTAACGCTGCTCCATGCAACACAAAGCGCCGAATGATGGCGGCGGGCGCATAACGATAGGCAACGTCGTGGCCGGCTTGCCTAAGCCTGGGCCGTCGAACAATCATGCTATAATCCGTGTGTGCAGAGCGTGTTTTGAAGACGCCAAGGGGTTGTCTCGTGAACACACGAGCACACACAAGCACACACAGGGACGTACACATGTCGCACCGACAAAGGCTTGACATCTCAGGCCTGCCTGACGAAGTGGTGTTGGGCACTGTTCACTGTGTCTCACTTGCCCTTGTGCCCCTCCCCTACCTAGCCTTTCACTCCGTACTTTCACATGAAGACGTCCTTGGCTCTGCGCGTGATAAGACACAGATAGACCGACGGCTATTTATTCCCATAAAGCGACATCGGCCAGTGACACCCTGCATCCTGCACGGTTGTCTGCCAAAGAGTGCAGATCGCTCGGCTTGCCCCTGACGATAGGACTGGACCAAGCGACTGCTTCTTTCTCTCTCTCCCACTCGCTTCAACTCACTTCTTCTTCTCCTTGATCTTCTTCTTTTGGATCATTAGTTACTGTCCACTCCGGGCACGACAAGCCCGAGTTTCTCCCCCTCGAACTGCTTCAATCCCCGGCATATTCCTCCTGAGCGTGACCTGAAGCCGGCGGATTTGTGTTTAGAAAATCACAAGTCGAAACAGAATCCGTCTGCTAGCGGGCCGGTGTGGGGATCAAGTATCGGTCGCAAATCAATCGGTTGGTATTCTGTTGCACTTCATGGCTGTGACAGGCATATCCTGACTCTAACGGCGTACGAATCAGTCTGATTCAATCCCGAAAATCCATCATTCTTTCCGATTCTGAGGGTTTTAAGAATCACTGATATCGGGCTCGCGAAGCATCGAGCGTCGTCGGCCAAGACGACTTTTGACTCAGCAGCTCGACTCTCAGAACGGCTAGACAAGGCAGCGGATATTGATCTCACCGCCGATTCTACGCGAGCAACACGACAAGGATTGGTCACAAACCCGGCATCTTCCCCGCCTCTGACTGCTCCGTAGTTTTAGGCCCTGCCTAAGGATTGCTGCCCATCGTAAATACCCGCGGCTTATTACCAGAAACGACTGTTTTGTCTGAACCCCTGCTCGCCTTTGCAGACCGCAACTTTTCTACTGCAGGCACAAGCGCCGGGCCTGGTCCGGTTTTGTCCCGGGGAATAAGACTTTTTTTCTTGGAGAATCAAAAGCCATCCTCTTTCGGCACTATTGCTGAAGTCAGGAGCAGGAGGGGGAGGGGGACAAAAAGGGTTTGAGCAGCCTATACGGTTCACCAACTCTCTCGACTCCCATTCCAGCTCCGCTCTCTTTTCTGTTCCGCCGAGTCTTCAATCGTTGACGTCTCATCATCGACAATGGGGCCTAGAACGAGCTTCGCCGCCTCAGATACGACATACCACAGCTTTCGAGACATTGAGCTCCAGCAGCCCACCCCGGCATCATCAAAAGAAGAGACCTCCGGTGCCGGTTCTATGAAGATGCAACGGCAAGACTCTGGCTACGAGTCTCAAGCCTCAACACGAGACATGATCCCGCAAATAAGACACACAGCGTCCCGCCGAAGCACATCTCACAGCGACGACACTGCCACCCGCTCGTCCAGATCCTCCTGCCCGCCTCATCATCAGAGGATCCGGTCTCTCCGCTCCCAGCCAGCCTACTTCCACTTTCCTACCCCAGAGCTGGATGACCTCGAGCCTGATGAGTTGCTCGCGGACCACAACCCCCCTCCTCCTCCTCCCGTGACGCAGCACTACTGGACGAGCGACAGCACCCGTCGGCTCGAGTACGCTGCTATCGACGCGGCGAGTCGCGGTCTCAAGGGCTGGATGAGGAGAAACCTCGTGCCGGACTGCTTCGCGCAGCAACACGTCGCGTTCGACGACGACACGGGCAGCGTGCGTCGCTACCGCCTAGAGCTCGAGGACGACGTCGACAATGATGAGAAGAGGCGGCCCAAGCGACGTCGCAGGGGTTGGTCCTTGCTCTCTAGGCGGCGCAGAAGCGACATCGTCTGAGCGCGTAAGCTCATGTTCATTCTTACATTTCTTGTGTGGTGACGATACACGGCGGCATATTACGGCGTTATATACCCTCCCGTTACTTTGGCTCTCAATGGCAGCCTTGGCAGATTGTTGGATAGAAGTAGAGTTCACTGGCCCGCACTTGCAACGTCACAATGCTGTGCATCATGCCACCAGCTATCGGCAGACATTAAAAACAGATTCGTTGCCTTGGTTCAATTTTGTGCCCTATCATGCAGTCTCTCACTGGGCTTTGATCAACGTTACATTCGTCAACAACTGGTGGTTGCAGTTCCAGCTTTCTAACATGTCATTCTTGCTCAAAATTGCGCTTGCATCAAAAGCAGCACTCCCGTCCACGACATCTTGTCCGGACATTCTCACCACTCCAAGCCACGTGAATGAAATGGCTATAGCAGACTCCCCCACAACGTTGCCTTTACATCCGTGTCAGGCAACAGAGTTCCTTCATTTCCTCGGCTTCACTCGCGCCTCAAACCCAATAAGTCGGTAGTTGAACCAGCCGTCCTGATGCACCACGTAAGCCGGGTCGGCCATCTCAAAGTCCACCGTGCGCAGGAGCGAAGCCAAGACGAGCACGCTCCACTGCCAGGCGAAGTGCTTGCCGATGCACTCCCTCTTGCCGTTGCCGAACCACTTCTTGGCGCCGGCGGGGAGCTTCTCGAACTGTGTGCCCGTCATGCGCTCGGGCTTGAAGGCGAGGGGGTCCTCGAAGACGCTGGGGTCGCGGTTCACGCCTGCGAGGGCGATCAGCATCGGCTGGTTGTGCGGGATCTGGTACTTCCCTCCTTGGAGGAGGATGGGTGCTTTGGAGTCGCTGGGGATGGGCTCGATGTTGAACCCCGGAGCGGCGAAGGAGAGACGGAGCGACTCGCGGACGATGCCCTGGACGTATTCGAGCTTGTCGAGGTCTTGGGGGGTGAGGTCCGCGTTGGGGGCCACGGTGGCGTCTAGTTCTTGGCGGGCGCGGCCTATGGCTGCGGGGTTCTGGATGAGGAGATATATGGCGGTGGCGAGAAGGCATGGCGCGGTGCTGCTGCCGATGGGCATTGTGACTATCTCGTCTATGATTTCGGACTCGGTCAGCTTCTTCTTGGTGATGGGGTCCTCGCTGTGCATGAGGGCCGATAAGAGGTCGTCGTTGGACTGCGGTGCGGGGTTGTCCTTCCGGTCCTGTAGCAGCTTGGTGGCCCAGTCACGCATGGTCTTGTTGGCGTTGTTGAACTTGGCGGCATGGAGCAGGTTGAGAAGTCCGGGTCTATTGGGTCGCATCATGGCCTCTGATGTCGAGTCCTCCATGGCCTGCAACATGACATGCTCGGGCCCGTCTAAGTTGTTCAGCCTGGTGCCGAACAGGGCGTACGTGACGCACTCCAGGTCGAGGCGCTGAAGTTCCTTCAACGGCGACGTCACATGAGCGCCGCGCTTTGTCCATTTCGTGATGAGCTCGTTGGTCGCGTCTCGCACATTAGTAAAGACGCGGGTCTTGATGGCCTCCACTGATAGATGAGGAGCAATGATGCGGTGGGCTCTGCCCCAGCTCGGCTCGTGATCGAAAGCCGTGAATAGGGAATCATGCACAGCGGCGCGAATTTCAACAATTGGCCCTCCCACCAGTTTTCTGAATCTTGTCTCGTCGCACAGCTCCTCGGCGAGGGCTACGCTCGCCACAAAGACGAGCGTCTTGCCGAGAATTTTGACCTGGAAGATCTCCCCATGTTCCTCCGTTAATTTCTTGATTGACGCCCATGGATTGCTAGGTGATATATTGAGAATGTTTCCGAGTAGCGGTATGCCAGGCGGTTGTGGAATGGGTTGCGACATGGCGACGACCGATACAGAGGGGAGTAGAGGTTTTGGCACAGCTGAGCACTCTATACGGAGTCTGCCAGATGATAGACAGGTGTACGGAGGAGAAGAGTGAGGGGGGGGGAAGAGTCGTCACACCAGGCCTGGCTCACTTGCAGGTTCTCGCCAACCTTTTGAGGAAGAATTCACATAGCTGGAAATTAGTTACATGGTACTCCGTACTCCGCACCCCATCCTGGCTCGTCTGAACTAGTAGATTGCTTTGCATCCATGGTCCTGCCGGGGTAAAGAGGTCCTCCTGGGAACACGGCAGATTCAGCCGTCCATCCCAGCCAGCAATGTCTCAATCGTTGATTGCGCCGCATGGAGTACGGAGTAACAGCCTGCACCTTGCTCGTCCAGGACGGTCATCTCCAACCTGTCGTAGCACGTACCCTCCACATTGGTCAAGACAGACCAGTCGCTGACGTCGCGCCTGCAGCGGCATCAACAGATGTATCATTTTTTTGTGAAAAGTGAAGTGAAGTGGCATGTTTGGAGGCTTGCATTAGCGGCCCCCGAGGACGGGTGGTGTGCGAAATAGCATCACGGCAATTGGCCGATGAGGGGGGGCTGGCGAGTCCCTCTGAGCGGTTGCAGTGGACTGATGTTGCATTCGTCAAGAGCGAACGTCGTCATTGAGATCCTTTCCCATGCCGCCCATGCGTCGTCTCAGTGCCGTGTCCATCCCCAGCTTTGCCATCAAGAATTCCAATTGAAGCTCTGAGACATCGAAGCTGCGTAGAAGATCAACGAGTGATGAGCTTGACCGGACGAGCCTGCCGCTGACCGTGGTGCATCAAGCATCTTGTGCCTTGAATGTGATAACCCAGACGCTCAACCCCTGCGCCGTAGTGTGCACATCGAGGTCGGCCACATCGAGTGGCGTCGAGCCAGCAATGAGGCCAAAGACATCGACTGCTCGACCTTCTCTCTCTTTTTGCCTTCTGAAGTCAGCTGCCGGTCAGCTGGACATGATTGCTTTGAGACAGTCGTTAAGAATAAGCCGTCGACTAGAAATACTTTCGCCAACATCGGTCCAGAGCGGGCCGGGGGCGACCTGTAACCACCGAGGCCAGGTGGATCTGATTAGTCACAGCGCACGTCTGGAAGCTGTCACCAAGTTACGCGACGGTCTCCCTCGGCGAAACACATCGTGGCCTTTCGCAAAGGAGAGCAACAAATCCAAACATTCACCGCGACTCTCTCTGCCTTATCACAAAGGCCGACGCTCCTTATTGGTTCCCTTCTGACCTCGGAAGTTTTCAAGCTTGACCATCAATTGGCGGCACCGTTACAAGGGAGAAAATCCCCCGGCGAAACGAAAAGAAAGAAACGATACAGGAAAGATAAAAAACAGGGACCGCAAAGTAATAGCCATGACGCGCGCTCAGCAGACAATTTCTTTCGGCCTGCTCGTCACCTCCGTACGTCCATGAATACAAGCGCGTGCCGAGAGTCTGTCAAGAATAAATGGGCAGAACACTGTCCAGTCAGCGCGTAGGCTGACCACGTCGTAGCTTTATCTCGCCCTCTACCTCAAGCTTATCCCTTTGCCAGCTTTGGTACAGCAGCAGATCGTCCCAGTTGTACGCCACCCACCTCTCCGATCAGAACCAATGCTTTCTCGCAACTAATCGTCTGGTCGCGCAGCTCCCTTTTTGGGCCCTCGTTTCGTTCGGCGCACTCTTGCTGTTCCGCCTTGGATTGGGAGTCTTGACATTCAATGACGTTCCTCAGGCGCACAAGGAACTCATGCAAGAGATCGAGCTGGCCAAGACCGACCTCCGAAAGCTCGGTGTTGATGTCGATTGAATAAAGGCCATGCATGGCAAATGTATCACTATATATGTTGGGGCGCATTGGGACTTTGGGTGCAGCTGTCGCAAGCGCAGTCGCCGTGTTGGAGGAGTTACACATTATATTGTGGATTGATATCAACGGTGTCAAGATGCTCTATTCCCGTGTGTCACGGTCCAAAGAAATTTCCTCAAGGCGCCTCTGAATGCATGCGTCCAATTCATCATGTCTCATCACAACAAGTATTCAATGATATCTCATGGCCTTGTCAGGAGCGCCACAATGGTTTGCACCGCCTTCCGGGGATGTTGCCCTCCGTCGATGAGATCCTCGAATAGTTTGGGAAACTTGGCCAAGACACCCCTGTCGTCTGCTCTCCGCCCTGTGTTCAAATGTTAGTGCCCATGACTGCGATGCAAGTAGGCGCTTCATGCGGGCTTGCTCTGGGAGACCTACATTTACCCGGAACGCCCAAGAAGAAGGCCATCCTGCTTTGTGCCTCCCCCGTCCAGTCGAGCTCGATTTTCCATTCCAGTCTGACCGCTGCCTCTGGACCAATTTCAGGCTCGACCGGTAACGGCACATCGTACGTATGCTGGCCGAGAAATCTCAACAGGTCGGCCTTGTCGCACTCCTCGACGCTCTCTTGCTCAGCATCAGCATCATTCGGCTGTTCAGTGTGGCCTCGCAGCCGCGCAACAGATTCGAAGTAATTTCCCTTTGTAGCCAGACTCCGTTCCAGCTGGAGCCAGAAGCGTGCTCTGCGAATCGCCAAACGATACCACTCCCCCATTGCCCACGAAAGGATGCCGACGTTATGGTGCATTGTTCTGTTGCAACCCCCAGAACATATCTTGTCAACAAATTGGCCAAGTTCGGGCCGCGCACATGGGTCTAAAGCCGTCACTTTCAGAGCCAATATGTTGAGGTTCATAGCGTTGACTACCATATCTATTCGGGCAGTGAACAAGCCTGGTATGTCTCGGGATCGCAAGGTGATCAGTCGTCGCTGGCGAACCGGCTGATTCGGCACGGGTGGCAGTACCGTGACGAGTGACGTGGCTGAGAAGGGACTGAAAAGCTGCAAGAAGGGAAGTTCGTCGGCAGCCGACATTTGGACGGGGTGATGGGACTTGATATCTTGTTCGTCGCTGTCGAGGTCGCCCAGCTCAGGTACCAGTCTCGAGGGGCCAAAGGGAAGAATGCCCATAGGATTCAAGGCCGCTTCTACCATTTGCTGCGAAAGCGCTGGACTTGGCGCTGTCCTTGTCGCAACGAGTGTTTTTTGTACCAAGCTCAACACATTCTCCTCGTTGGGGGCTGCCGTTTGTCGGTCAGCTCGCTGCGATGCCCGAATGCGCTCGTTCTCTTGTTCTGCTAGTCTGATCTCTCTCGCCAGCACCAACAACTCTTTTCGCAGCCGGTCCCTCTCCTTCAACTTGTTCGTAGACATATGGAATGCTGGCACTTGGCGCGCAGAACTTGTGCCGGGATTCAGCTCCGCATTCTGGAGGGGACGACTGGCGCCAGAAGCGCGACCACGAGGGCTATCGACCCGAGTCTTCAGAGGCGAGCTTTTCATGGGCGAATTCTTTTGTTTTTGCCTGTCTCTCCATCGAGGGCTGCTGCTGTGTATGCCTCGAGGTGGTGTGGACGTTGGATCGGAAACGGCGGGCGGTAGTTCTGGTTCCGGCGGCGCGGGTATGGGGATACCAGTATTGGGCAGTTGACGTTGTGAGCGTGCGAAGAAGGGCTCTATCTCGTCTTCTCTGTCTGGAGCGGGTGGTGGAAGCGGTCGCGGACGAGGCCTGATGGGAGTTCTTCGCGGTGGCGCGGTGGACTCTGTAGACACGCGTCGTCGTTTTGGCGCCGACTCGTCCATGCTGAAGATGGATCACCATCGAGGGCCACGTAATCGGTCGTGAACTTGGCGACCGTTGGGTCGGAATTTGGAGGTTGTGAGGAAATGTAAAATATCGTCTGCGCCGGCCACCGAGCGCGTCGGTTCCATTTCTGAATCCAAACAAAAGCCAGGCCAAGTTAGCGTCGTTCAGTCAACGCCTGGGCCGGGGTGTGTCGGGTGGGGCCCAAGCATAAGGGCCCACGTTTGGGGCTTCTTCTGCGCGAACAACAACTTGTGCGGAAAACCCTTCGATCCTGACCGAGATACGACGCTCTGGGCGCACACAATCAGGTCGAAAAGCATAGCCTTGACGGGAACGACTAACGAGCATCTCGTGACGGCACCGCTGGCTTGGCCATCCATATGTCTAGAATATCGCCATTCTGCGCTACTATGAATACCTCGACGAAAAGCTTCGACGGCTTTTTTTCGCAGAGTGCCAGCGGGAGAGGATGCACACTTCTCGCCGGCCTTTGCTTTGCTCGAACCAGGGCTGATTGCAAGAGGAGGCCGATCGTTGCATGCCACAGCTAGCCCGGTTAAGCCCGCGTTTCTCTTATGCGTTTAGCTGCGTTTCGCGCGCTCCAGACGCAGTTATGTCATTGCTTTTTCCCCCGTCACATCATCCGGTCCCTCCCACGATCCAATGATGCGTGATTTCAACGACTTGAGTCCTCGGAGGCGACTGCGCTCGGAATGTGTGAACAAATGGTGCGGCAAGCAATTTGGACATGGCAAAAAGAGCCATTCCCGCTGAGAGGCGTTATGCTTACCTCCCGGGTACGCAGCCACAAACGGCAGAATGAACCAGACAGCTTCCCCATTCGCCGGCCGCTAGCTTCGGCGAACCAAAAGCCGCCAAAGCCGCCAAAGCTGCCCCAGTCCGTCCGCTGGGGACCCACGCGAGCACTGATGTCTGGGCGGGCGGGCAACGCTGCGTGCAGGGATTTGCGGATTTCGGCCGGATATTGAAGATGCTAAAAACAGTCTAACTTAGGTAGCCACGCCGTGCCCGTGGGGAGAGCCTGGAGTACGTGGTATCGAGGCCATAGGGCGACGCGGGGCCCCTTTCCCTCAGCCCGGAGTGCCTTTTTTTCTCGCAAAAAGAGCAGTGGCCGCTAGAAGTCAGCTCATCGGCACAGACCGGGGCGGATGGGGGGCCGAATCATTGCTGATGAGACATGTACACCGACATGTTGCTTCCCCTTGGTGCATACTGGAGTCCATCCTCTCCGTAAAGTACCCGGCCGGCTCCAACATCCCATCTATCGAGTCCGGTGCTACAAAAGCACCTGGTGGCCCACCCATGGCACTCGACGCCCTCGTTATCTCGGCCTCCTACTCCGTTGCCCGCAGAAGACCACGCCTCGATCAAGTAGGCAGGAGAGACCTGACCCTACTTCTGCCCTATCCTCCTTGATCGAGTCACTGAGGGCAGCGGAAGTACTTTCCGGTTCGGCTCAGTACCTTAGTGAGGCTCCTGCTTCTCTCTTTCTCCCGCTGGAAGGCAGCTGATTGTTCCCGTCCGGATTATCGAAGGACCTGGACTCTTATGCCCCAGTCTCACATCCTTATCACCTCTTTACATAAAGTAGACTCTTTTATCGGGACATCTCACGACTCAGCTTCCGAGCATCATGCTTGACGACGCAGACATCGCCAAGGAAGCTCAGGCCGAGCATGTCAACTCGCCAATCGATCATGCGCTGGCTGACAAGGTTTCCGTCGCGAGGAAGGGTGCCGCGGCGGAGCATGCTCTGAGTCCCCTGGAGGCCATCAAGGCCTATCGAATGGCTGTCTTTTGGACGCTCATGGTATCCTTGACTATCATCATGGAAGGCTATGACACCATTCTGTACGTGTGCAATACAAGACTACCTCTCCTTCCCTTGTCTCTGCTTCCACCTACTTGCTTACAACATTTCCCGACAGGATTGGTAACTTGTTCGCGTTTCCCCCCTTTGCAGAGAAATATGGGCAGTATGTAGATAAGAAAACCGGCAAATGGCAGCTGTCAGCTCCTTGGCAGGCCGGCCTCGGTAATTGTGCCGGAGTCGGTGCCTTTTTTGGCACGATGCTCAACGGCCTTCTTGTCGACAAGATCGGTCAGAAAAGAGCTATAGTCGGGTCTCTCATCGCATTGTCTGGCTTGATCTTCATCACCTTCTTTGCGCCAAACATCACCGTCTTGGCCGTGGGAGAGTTTCTCTGCGGATTGCCGTGGGGAGTCTTTGCGTCATCTGCGCCGGCATATGCGTCAGAGGTTTTGCCGCTCAGTCTCCGCGTCTTCCTTACCTCGTACACAAACATGTGTTTCATCATGGGACAGCTTATCGCCTCTGGTGTGCTTGCAGGGTGTCTGACGTTCAACAACCAGTGGTCCTACCGCGTGCCATTCGCCATTCAGTGGATCTGGCCAATTTTGCTCGTGCCTATTCTGATATTCGCTCCTGAATCACCGTGGCATTTGGTGCGAAAAGGCCGACTAGATGAGGCCGAGGCGTCTTTACGTCGACTACAAAATAGCGACGCGAACATCGACACCAAAGCCACCCTGGCCACGATTGTGCATACAAACGAACTAGAGAAACATCTCACTGCGGGCACCAAGTACCAAGATTGCTTCAAGGGCGTGGAGCGTCGTCGGACAGAGATTGCCTGTGTAGCATTTGCCGCGCAGGTGCTCGCAGGGTTAAGCTTTGCGTACAACTCTACGTACTTCTTTCAGCAAGTTGGACTAGATGAGGATAAGACGTACAAGCTGAACATCGGCGGCAATGCACTGGCCTTGGTGGGCACTTTCGTAAATTGGTTTGCCCTTATGCCTTATTTCGGCCGCCGCCGCATCTTCTTATGCGGCTTGTTCGGCATGGCTACGGTCTTGTTCACCATTGGCATTCTCAGCGTCTGGGCCTACAAGGACGGCATCGGCATGGCGCAGGCCTCACTCACTCTTGTCTGGACCTTCATCTTCCAACTTTCACTCGGGCAGCTTGGATGGGCTTTGCCAGCAGAGGTGGGATCAACGCGACTGAGACAGAAGACGATCTGTCTGGCCCGCAACTCTTACTACATTCTTAGTGTCGTCGCGCAAGTACTGCAACCGTACTTTCTCAATCCGGAGGAATGGAATATCAAGGGCTACACGGGGTTCTTTTGGTTTGCAGCAGCCTCGTTGACGTTCATCTGGGCCTTTTTCCGACTTCCTGAGACCAAAGGCAGATCCTACGAGGAACTCGATTGGTTGTTCGCCAAGAAGACGCCGACCAGGGCTTTTTCCAAGGTTCAAGTGGACGTCTATGGAGAAGAAGCAACCAAAGAAGCGGTCATCTAAGCTGCTACACGTGTCTGCGGCCAATTCGAAAATCTTGAAGAGCTCGTCACCCAGAACCGCGGTTACATCGATCTCCTCCATCCTTTTTGTTGTTGTGAATGGTGATGTACCGTAGCCGGGCCGATCGCGGTCTGCCACGATTTTCCTGAAGCATGAACTACCTTCATTACTCTCAAGCGGCTTGCTGTGTTAAGCAGTCCGTGATCGAGTAAAATTGGACCCTTCGAGGACCAGTGATACAGGGCAAGATCCATTGTCTGTGGTGCGCTTCCCTGTTTCGTTCACATTGTTCAGCCATCTTCTTCCCTACCGAACGAGACGTGCGCCATCATGACCTGTTCCAAGGCCCATACAGAACCCCAAGTTTCACGATGATTGGCGCCATATTTCCAGCCTTTTCACCGGCCAGGCGGTCAAAGCACTTACAAATAGCGGCATATTATAAAGAGCAAAGCCTTGCTGCATCGGTTCGCTATGGCAGGAAAGGTTTCCATCTTCACACCTAGCTTATCAGTCAGGACACGCATGGCTTCATATATGTATCATCGGCCCGTCTTATTGGAACGTCCTATGCTTGATCTGATAGCCAGCGGCTGGTGTGGCAAGTCGTCACGGCGGCACTTACAGCGATGCCACGTGCAGGATGAGCGCGGTTCATCTGATGCAATGGCAAAACAATCCATCACTCCCTACCGACTTTATCTTCTATTCTTCCTTGACTCAGAAGGACAGTTTAAAGCACCATACCATGACCATCAATGACAATGCACAGCATTGACGTTGCCTATGGCTCCTCAGGAGTCGCCCCAAGGCTTCAACATGAAAATCAGGCTGAGAAGTTGCCTTGTTAGTCTCATCGTCCCTTGATTGATATATTACTTTTTGTCCAAGTAGCATTACTGCTTGGTGCTTGGACAATCGTTTGCCTCGTTGCACACACACTCATTACTGGAAATCGTGACTCAGTCAGCACCCTTTTCGCTTTCCCCTACTTGAACCCCGCAGATCAAGGTCCAATCAAGCATCATAAATAACGCTGCTGCTCTTCTCGCCCTCATCGCCGGCGCTCCGGCCATATTCTGGCGCAGCATCGTCGCCTGGGACGACCTGCACGACGAGCCCATCGCTATTGGCAACTCGCTGATCCGAAATGTGACTGATTTCATCTGTTACTGAAAACCCTATCATGACTCCCATAGCCTCCAGAAAAAAGAGATGCACTGCGCAAGAGAGAGGCCGTCAACGGCGGACTGTTGACCTTTGAGATTTCGTGCCAAGCCCATTTGTGTATATCTCTCTTTCTTTTCTTTTTTATTTCTTTTCTTTCATCCTTTTCGCCGTCTCCGTCACCCATGGTAAATGGCTGTGCTGGCTGGTTTCGCCCTGAGGTAGAACGAGGGCGAGAAAGAAACTGATTCAGCGATGAAGCCAGCCAGGCTTGTCAATTGTTGTGAACCGCGACAAGAACTCCCAACGCCAGACTTCAGACCAATATGAGCCTGACAAGAAGCCCGCCTCCCAGACCGCGGACTAGCAGCTTGCCAAGAAGCAGCGGTACCTATCCTAACCGAGAAAAGACCAGGCCGTAGTGACGAGAAGCCCCCAGTGTGCCCTTGACAGGCAGCCTGAGGGCGCCAATGACGCCCAAAAGACCTTTTGCGAGCGTCACGCATGCAAAGTTCAGGCCCGAATCCACCGCAAGCTTACTAGATTGTGCAACGTATGGATGCTTCGAGCGGCTTGTTTCGTTTGACAGTCTGTGCTGTGAGTGAAAGCCGCTACTGTTGGTAGCATGTATTTTGGCCGTCGAACAGCAGTAAACGATCTGACTTTGAAGCTGCCCGGACCACATACTGCTGGAACTCCCTCAACTGGCAATTTACATACTGGTGTCGCAAGATCAGGAGTCAGGATCGAAACCGGCTTCTCGCGGGTTGGCAACGAATCATCATCTGATGATGTACTCATTCAGAATATTCGTCAACAATTTAAACGACGATGAGGCAGCCAAGGACGGATGGAAATGACAACGAGAGCCCGGTTGGTTGTCAGCGGATTAACTCGCCCGAGCCGAACTCGGGACCCCGCGTGCGTGCAATGGAAAACTGTGATGTAAACCCCCCAAAAAAAACCCGTGACTGTGAACCCTGGCGGGCGAATATCAAGCTCAGCAAATCTCGGAGCCGAAAAGAGCGACGCTCCACGGCTTCCATTACAAAGAAAGAGAACGCTACGTAAGATAGTGTCATGTCAAAAAGGGCGCAGCCGACTGGCCTTGTAGTAGTGACTTTATCATGCTATGTGACCCCCCCTATACTGCCGTGACTGATACGGTGCTCCGTGCACGATCACGCGTGCATCGTGGGCTCGACACAATTTCGTCGCGTCATCACGTGAGGAACCATTTTGGCGCTACCGGCCGGCACGTACCAGCACGTACCCGTCGATACGTGCAGACAATTGCGTCATTTGGAAAAGTTGTGAGAGTCAAACAAGCACAACCGCGACTGCTGCCATGATACTCATCACCCCTAACACAACTCTAAGCTCGCCATGCTCGCGCCACCGAGGCTCCGTCCTTCACTTCGATACCCGATGGCCAGCGCGTCCTTGCCCTCTCGTGGCCTCACTACCGCGAGCTCCTCCCTCGACCGATGGCGCCAACACACTCCCCGTGGCGAATACTACGCCAGCATCATGCGCGACCCAGTACAGTACTCGCCTAAACCTGCGACTGCCCAAGAACGAGCCCGAATTGTCTTCGGCTCGCGGCTGAGCGGGCCGGTCGAACAAGCAGACCGACTGCAAGCCAAGCAGGCCAAGTCGACGGTGGTGGCGGGCGTGTTGGTGCCGCCTAAGCCAGAGGAACCGGATAATTGCTGCATGAGCGGATGTGTGAACTGCGTGTGGGAGCGGTATCGCGAGGACGTGGAGGAGTGGACGGCTAGGAAGAAGGAGGCGCAGGAGCGGCAAGCGAGGCCAGAGGATGCTGCGAATGAGGGCGCGTGGGCCGAGGAGCGCGTGTATGCGGATATTCCGGTGGGCATTCGCGAGTTCATGAAGCAGGAGAAGAAGCTGAAAGAGAAGCATGCGCGGGAGGGAAGCATGGACGGGTCATGATCGAATGATGAAGAGGGTTTTTTTTTGCTTCCTGTCCCCAAAGAGAGCATTGCATGGCGAAGCGCTTTCCTATTTTTTTACCTCACGTTGCGAGCATACTAGAAACGGGGAGTCATAGCGAGCTTTGGCAATATACATTTGCATGCCATATCTCCGGAGGGGGGGGGGTCCGTGCCTCCCCCACACATACGTGTATGCGACTCTTCTGTCTTTTTCCTTTGTTTTTTTCCCTTCTCGACTTCTGTTTCCGGCCGTGTTTTATTCACTCGTTCCGTTCGCAGACTGCGCAGCGGCGAGTCGATCCTGCTCATCGATGTCCAGTGCCTCCCAAGGATAATTTATCCAGACATCGCCAGTCGTGACGGCGGCCTCGTATCTGTTCGCCAACATATCCGCGGGCAGAATGCCCTTCTTGGGGCGATCTTTATTCTGTGAAAGGCGAAGAAACCCATATTAGCGTCTTGCCCTCCTCTTCAGGTGGAAGCAAGGCGAACAGCAAGGGTCACATACGTGTAGAACAAAGATGGAGAACTCGGTTTCGGGCTGATCCCCCCCGAGCTCTGCGCGGGCCTTGGCAATATCTTTCTCCAGCTCGCTCACAGCATAGGCCAGCGTGGTCCGGCTATCGTCCACCTCGTCAACGATGAGAATGCGCTTGCCAATCAGGTTCTTCATCTGGCCCAGGGCAGTCAAGTCCAGCCACTGCGTGCGCTTGACTTCCGTTCCCATCTTCTCCACCTGAGTGTCCTCTTCGCCGATAGACTCGTACAGAGACAAACCGATGGCCTGGATGGGAATGTTGGGCGCGCCGGGCCGTCGTTCTTTGAGGAAGGATCGCAGGATCCGAGCAGGAATGAATCCGCCGCCTCCGATGGCGATCATGAGCTGGGGCTGGAAATCAGCGAGAATGCGGTCCGCTGATTTTTGGCACAGCTTGTGGACCTGTGAACACAGTGAGCAAGGCCGTTTCTTCGGACCAGAAGGCTTCCCTTTCCTTGGAAAACGGGCCTACGCGACGCGTGGTTGCGCGTGAAAAGGGGTCTTTCATGTTCCCCCTTTCAGAAAGTCCGGTGTAGAGAACTTACATCGTTATACGTGACATAGATCTTCTCGCCCATTTTGTCAATAGGAGAACGTACCAAAGGTAGGTTACGTTTGCCTGGAGCGGTAGGGAGATATGGTAGTGAAGATGGAAGCGAGTGATCCGGTAAAACAGGCCGAGGGATTTGGTCATGGTCTTTTTTTTTTTTTCTTACCCCTCGCTAACTTATTGCGCGGGGCTGCCCACGAGTCTGCGACAAGAACTCGCTTCGCGTTTTGCGCCAAGTTTATACGACAAATGGGATCGCCTTTTTCTTCCTTCTGTTGCGAAGATACTCTCTCTCATCCAACATCTCACTCAACAGGCTGTCCGTGTCATTGTATGGCGCAAATTTGATGTTCCCCCCCCCCTTTCAGCCTTTCAGGTATTAAAATCCTTTTCCAGTTTTGCATCTTAAATCGCCTCGGCCCCGCTGCCCGCGCTGATGCTGATTGTTTGTCTCGAGTCTGCCCCGCCACGTCCGCGTGGTGGGACCGTCCGCTGCATCCAAGTTCGGCTGGCTGTGCAACAGGACCAGCCAACCCGTGCACAACTGTTCAATTGGGGGGGGTTCCGATGGTCCCCAACAGGGCCCACTGTTGGGGGGGTGGCTACAGATGTGCAGATGTGCTGACAGCACTGTCCATACCTTGCTTTGAGAGGACCTTTGCAGACTTCATCATTAAACACAAGCAATTTTGGAGCGCAAAGCAGGCAAGATGTATCTCTGCACTCATCTCAGTACAGATACTAGGCTAAGTAGATGGTCAATGGTTAGAGAATAGACAGCCAAAAATAAAAATAATATCGCAAGTGTCTACTGCCTTACATGACAGAACGGGGATTCGAACCCCGGCCACTTTCGTGAACGGAACGCTCCTTTTCGGAGGCGAAAGTACATATCAATGTGCTTGAGACCGTCGCCATAGACCACTCGGCCATTCTGCCTTATGCTGTGATAGCGGCACATTTATTGCATGATATACAGGCTGTTATCTTCATTGGGCGCACACATTCAAACTCGGTCAGCTATGTAAACCGCTGCCGCGATGTCATGATTTATCTCTCCGCCTCAAAGCAGTCACCAGGCTAGTTCACGTGTTTCTTGTTATCAGTCGACGGCATATCCAATTTCATCGTTTGCGGCGGTCCTCTTTCTGCTAGGATAACATGGCGGTCCCGTCATAGATGCCTGGACCCCTGAAAGCTTGCGCCGACGGGCTACCGAACATCGAGGCATGGAAACGCAGCACGGTGATGATTCGCCCGGGTGAGCGACTTCCACGCGCCCTTGAGAATGCAGAGGCAGGGGTTTAGCCGATATCGGGCGTAAGCAGGATACCTTCACGTTGTTCAGCTGCGATACGCCCTTCGGTTCCAGCACCGTCTCACTGCCGCGCAAGGTGGCTTCGCTGTCCTCACGTGAAATGTTTGCGCCGCCAATGAACTCGATGCGTGCGGAGCCTTTTCTGCAAGTGACTGTGAACTCTGGTCAGCGTGCCAAGATATGCGCTGCTTATAGATGACGTTTGGGCGAGGTCGTTGCAGAGCCGCGCAGCTTGAGGGGTTTTTGCCTGAGCCAGGGCTCCCTCTTTGTGATGCGTAATGGCTGCACAACCCAAGCCTGCTGCTGCCGACCATGAATTGACAATCACAATGACAAGACCGACTGAAGAGTCTTGTGTTCTGTATGCATTGTGCATGTACAGAGTAAAGCATCAGGCCTGTGGTCTTGTGGCCCTTGCTGCGGTAAAGCTGAGGCCAAGCTACGTGCTCGTTGCGGCTTACTCTTGACACCGTGGTCCCGAAGGTGGAAAGGCCGGGCAACGACCAGTTATTCCAGATCTATCGTCATGCCAATAATGCCGGCGAGTCGAGATCCCTGATGATTTCTCATACTGTCATCATGATTCAAGCCGCCCGAGTCCATGTGCCGAGCATTAGTACCTGCATCCATAGTTTCAGCGAATCGAATCGTGTCATGGGTGAGTGCTTGCGACCGTATCGCCTGGCATGAGCTACATAGTTGCAGGAGATATCTCTATGACACATGTAGACATGCACTTAGAATCATCCTATCGCTGAGGTGCTCTGCAAATGATTTGACCTCTTGAGAAGAATCAAGCCAGGCGCTGATGTTGCAAGTTCCCAGGATTCTAGGCGTCCAAAGAACAAAAGAACAAGTTACAATAATGCAATCTATCGTCCGCTTGGCTTGATTCCTTTCAATTCGGGACCCGCTGGATCGGCTGATAATTGCTGGGGTGGGTAGCATGAGCGGTCAAAAACGAGTGCTGATTGCTTGATGTTCGGACAAATGAGATCTCAACGTAGCATCTTGCAGGGCGCCCCAAAAAAGCAGGGTTCACGGCGAATTCTGTCGCATGCATCAAGGACGTGGCGTCTCGGAATTATGCATGTGGTCTCATTCCCCGGAGGGGGGGATGCTCGGCAATTCGGTCAGGAGATGGGCATGGGCAGACGTAGCAAATGACGGTATGCCATCGCCCTCAAGGACTGAGCAAATCTGACATGACAGCTGACCGATTTCGACTCCTCATTATGGCTGGTAGTCAGCTGTATTGCAAAGCAAGCGCGGTGAGGAGGCTTTTGAGGCGCAACTCGGTTGAGTCGGTCATGCCAATCATGTTGCATTATCTTATCAAGGGCAGCTCGCCGGTCGACTGACTCGGAAATGACGGCGAAGGCGGATTTCGCTACGAAAAGGGTTAGAGGAAGGGAGGGGGGAAGCCCGTGAGCCACCGCCCAAGAGCAGCGTGACCAAAGCACGGTGCGAAGCTTCCAGCTCTTACCGGAGTCCTGCTACCTTGCCACCAAGCGCAGGTGACAAACATACCACCATGGTGCATGTGATGGGTGGTTCCAGCCGAAGCAGAGTAATCATTGGAGCGATTTGATTACGTCGTTTACCTGGAGCGCATCTCATTATTGCCTCCACCGGGGGAGGAGATACGCAGCATGATACGCCCGTACTTGGGGTAGATTGAACGGCAACTGGGGCCGCGCAAAATATTGGCAACGTGCGCCCAAGGCAAATGCGCCTCTTCTCCTCATTGTAGCGCCACCGCACAAACGGCGCATCCGGTCGTTCATGTATATAAGTTGCCTCACCCTTCCCCTGCCCCTCAATCTAATTTTCATTCCTCCACCCTCACACGTTATCACTAGGATAAACTTCGACATTATCTACACATTCAAATTTATTTACACCCACGTCTTTTGACAACCAGTACTACTGCACAATGGCTGGAAACTGTGGATGCTCTGGCTCTGCCTCGGCCTGCAACTGCGGCTCAAGCTGTATGTCTCCAACCGGCGAATGTAGCGTAGCGATACGTGCTAATTAAGCATATTCTAGGCTCTTGCACATCGTGCGCATAGGAACAACGCTCTCAAAGTTCATTTGTGACGACGAGACCGGTTTGACGGAGATGGCAACGTTGGCGGAGTAACAGTAACAGAACTCTGGTGCTTTCAAGAAACAAAGATTATAGGCAAAAGAGGACCAAAGAGGAGTGAGACATGATATCAACATGGAACCTCGATAAAAAAAAATGAACAGTTAGATTTTGCGAAGTACGCAGTGAAACGATGTTATCAACCGGTTTCTTTGTCTGTTTTCGTTGACGTAACGTGATCTTCCTTAGACGGCCTCTCAAATCCCGGTATCACGGACGTGTGTACATCGGGTATTACGTTGTCAAATGGAGGTAAAATCAGATAACGCGAGTGTGCGTGGCTTGGCACATTTTGCTGGACTAGGACATTGATCTGACAAACACGCTTACTTTTGCAATTGATGTCGTTCCGAAATTGTACATTTTGACCCTCGACCTTGACAGTCCTTCACTTATCAGAGACATGAGCCTGAGACGGAGTCAGAACTTGTAGGCAGTGGCTGCGCGAAAGGCTGCGCGAATACAAAGGAACTCAATGTTTGTCTAACACGGTCATGAACAATCGCCCCTATCATGTCGGACAATTTGGGAGTCGTCTCTCTTTGCAACCTACTTTAGGTATTTGCAGGCCGAGTCGAGACCTGCTGTTGGTCTGATCTACGCTGCAGCCTGCAGGAGCCGGGCCTGCAGATGTGTTATTAGCACTTGCCCCGAAAGGCCGGTCGCCCCCGGTCGCAGCCAATCAAGCTCCCTCACGTGGATGCAAGTTTGTCAGCCTCGGCTACCCATGGCCCCCTGCCTCTCCCTTGTTTGTTCTCAGGTCCGCCCCGGATTTTCCAGCTGTCGAGGTTGTGAATTCGAGATGAACTTCAACAAACGGCATGGGCGAGTGTGACAGACGTGCCGACACTTCAAGCATCCTGCTGTATTAGCAGAAGACCTGGAGCAGCCGCGCCAAGACGCAGTAGGGCCTATTGCTACTATTTCTGCGCTTTGCATCCTCCTGGTCCCCTTCCTCGCCAAGCAGCGGGCAATTCCTGAAGATCGTCCACACAACCGCAAAGAAACAGCAATTCTCCAACCAGCACAAGAGCCAATGTCAAGGGTCACATTGGGCTTCGCTAAGCGCGCGACATCTTTCAGTCCTTGATGGCTGCCATTGTAAGCACAGTCGTTTTCAGTCACACAACGCTTTGCCCTTTTGCGCCTCCAGACCGGATAGCTCCCTCTGCGGCATCTCCAGAGTCGTCGTGTTTCATGCGAGCTTCCACCACCGGCCGCCCCCGCTTGATGCCGCCCATTTAGCAAGCTGGACCGGTGCGCGGCCATGATCTTCTTGCCTCTTGTCTGAGATCGCGGACTTTGGCAAGCCCAGACTCGACTGGCGCTGCAGCTCGGTCGTGTGGTTGAACACAATCCTGTTCCATGACACGACGGCCTCTGCTAGCATGTGATGTCACAGCCAGGCTCCATTGACACTGACTTCATCGCCCTTTCGCTGTCTACGACATCGTCCACGCCACCTTGCTACGACTGGGCGCTGAACCCCGTGTCTGCCCTCCGCACGCCCTCGATTTGCTGCTGTTTGTGAAGTTTCTTTTCTCCCTTCTGTCTGTTTTACTGTCCTTCAATTACTTGTACTCGATTGCGCCGCAGTCACCGTCGCCCCGAGCGTGGATCGGCTGCACGGTCACCTTTCAAGTGGACAGGACGCCTTGTCGTACCATAACGTCAATCGCAATTCAGCTGCTGATGATCGCCATCGTGCCCGACTAGGATTTCCCGTGGCTATCGCACCTGCACATGCCCATGTCTTCCCGCGACGACGCGTCCTCGGCGTCGACTGCTGAGTCGCAAAATGGCACCGGTCTGCCATCCACCTACGCCAGCTTCTCACCCGTCACCTTGTCCGCCAACACAACCAGGTCCGCCCGGCGATCCAACATTCTTGTGCACCAGAAGAGTCCTCTATTATTGGCCACGCCACCCCAAGTCACCCGCGCTCTCGCCTATAGCCACCCCTTCCTGCTGCCTCTCAACAAGTTTCTTGGCCTGTTGACGTGGAGCACCGGAGACCCCTGGCAGAGCTTCTTGTTGCTTTCCGCTTTCTGGTTCACAGTGCTCTACGGCGATGTGGTGGTACGTAGAGCTGGACCGGTGCTGATAGGTACCGGTCTCATTGCCGGCATGTACGGGCGAAGATACAGTCCGTTGAGCAGCAGCGGCTGGGCTGAGCCGGGTCGGCCTGCCACAGATGCCACGCCTGTCAGCAATGGCTCTGTTGCAGGTGCCCCTGGGGATGCCGCGGGCACCAAGAAGGTTCAACATCAGAGAGCAGCATCCGAATTAACCAGTACACGACATCAAAAGACACTGGACGAGATTGTCGAGACACTTAAGGAGTTTACCGGCCGGTGCAATGTCCTGATGGAACCGCTTCTCGAAATGACGGACTTTCTTAGTACGCAAAGAACGCCGACGAGCGCAACCACCAAACCGGCCCTGACAGCCATGTTCGTACGCCTTCTGATAGTTACGCCGTTCTGGCTGGCGCTTACCATGCCGCCATTCCACTTCATCACCACTCGACGCGTTGTCCTTGTGCTCGGGACAATCGTCTTGACTTGGCACGCCCGACCCATGAGGGTGACGCGCACCCTCCTCTGGAGGAGTTCGCTCGTAAGACGCTTGGCCGCAGCCATGAGTGGACTCTGCTTCGACAGACCAGTCCGAGCCGGTCACCAGCTGGCTGCTGAGGCTGCAAAAAGTAAAGCGCGTATCGCCGCAGGGAGCAGAGATATCAAACAAGGGTGCGGCCAGGAATCTGGGGTGAAGTTTACCTTTATCATCTACGAGAATCAACGCCGCTGGGTCGGGTTAGGCTGGACTGCTAGTCTTTTCGCATACGAGCGCGCCGCATGGACTGACGAGCATAATAACGCTGTCCCGTCTAAAGACGAGTTTGAACTTCCGGATGTAGAAGACGGCAGCAAGATGCGCTGGCAGTGGGTCGAGGGCAGTCAGTGGAGAGTCGATGGCGTCCCTATCGACGAGGAGACGCCTGATTACGATGGAGAGAAAGGCAAGAATGGATGGATATACTATGACAACAAGGTAAGGTCACCAAGCAGTAGCCGGTACAGTCTGCAGGCGACGCAGGCTAACGCATACACAGTGGCAGTACGGTCGGCGAGGTCAAGACGGGTGGGCCAAGTGGACGAGACGACGAAAATGGTTTCGCGACGCCGAGCTGGTAGAAGCTGATGATGCAGCCTACGCCCGATCGCTAGAAGACAAACCAGTCGGTCCGGGAAGGACACACTATGAACAGAACAGTGCCGCGACGGACGACCGAGCAACGCTGCTGCAATTTGAAGACGATCGACCAGGCACTGATGATGATGGGGCTTCCATTGTGTCCACGTCCTCCAGGTCATCCTTTTGGCGGGCGGCGTTGAGGAGACGAGTGGCGGAAAAGTCCCCTTTCTCAACAGACAAGCAAAAGTCCAAAACCAACGCGATCGACGCAACAGTGGACGACGACGACGAAGACGACGACGACGACACCAGCGGGCTAGATTTTGAAACGGAGCTCGAGCTGCAAAAGCAGGGAAAGGAGGGGGGACGATGGGGAATACCAGATGACGCGCGCATGAATTTAGAGTAGTGGCGATTTGACGGTGTATCGAGATTAAATGAGGTAGATCAAGGCGTATTGAGGTGTTCCTAGGCGGCACACAAAGCATAGATGGCGACTCGGGGTCTGCAACAGCGTTCAATTCTCTTTGTTCGGGCAGTATCTATGACTGACAATTGCAAATTGTTCAAGGTGACGTTCACTAAAGGCGCTGCGGACAAGAATGGCATCGGGTGAACGGCAACAATAGCAAACGAACACGATGGCTCATGTTCAAGGCGCCCAATCGTTTCGGACCTTGCATCTTCCTGCCCGAAGTGCGTCTCGGGCGCCAAACCTACCTAGAGCCTTTCATCATTTACACGAGCACATACCCGGTCTTCCAAGAACCCGAAGCCGCCCACGACAACATGGACGTATCGGCCCAAGTTGACACGCAGCTCCAGCCATCAACACCATCCCACGCTCACCAATATGCAACGTCCGCCGCGCCCCTCACGCCATCTTCCAGCCGCCTTTTCTCTCCGTGCCGACTCTCCGTCGTCCGCCCAACTCCAGACCTCAATTGCCAAGACCCATCCGAGCGGACGCCGCTCCTCGACGACACGCCCGCCCATGCTCGCCATGATGCCCTGACATGCTTCCCGCTCTGGCCAGGCCCTTCCGACAGCGATATCCCCATCTCGATACACGGAGAGAATACCTCCGCATGGAGTCGCGATGCCGTATCCTTGCGCTGCGTCATGCACGTCTTGGTGCTAGGCACGCAATTCATCGTCTTATGTGCGCTAGGGTGTGCATATCTCTGCGTGACGCTGTGGAAGGAAACCGAGGACTGGGAGAGGTGAGTCCCTCGTGTGGTCCTTGCTCCTTTGTGTCTCTTCTCTTGATTGGTATCGTGTCGGTGAGGCAGAGCAGACTACGAAGGGAGTGACTGATGGGAGTAGACTTTGGACGTATTTCCAGCCCCTCATCGGGGGGGCTTGTCTGACGTGCTTGCTTGGGCTGGCGCGTAATGAGACGTGCCGCATGACGGATTTGGGTCACTTATGTGTGCAGGCGGTGGTGGCGGTGGCGACGTGCTCGGCGGGGATGGCCTTGACGTGCTGGGCTTTGGAGCAGAGTGATCGGGGTGTGATTGGGAGTGCGGCCGGCTCGTGCGCCATGATGCTGGTTGTGGCGGGGGGAGGGTTCATGAGGGCTTTGACGATCTGTTTGGCTTGTGCAGAGTAAGGTGTGTGAACGATGAAGTGTATAACGGAAACGTCACGTCTTCATCTACGTTGTCTCCTTTGCTGTCTCGTGTCGTCTGTTGTATTTGTATATATGTGTACATGCTTCTGCTTGCTGGCCGAGACGTCTCGGCTAGGCACTTTGACCTGTACAGTTCTTGCAAGTTTATATCTTGCCCGAGATCCAATCGCGCTCTTTGTTCCTGGACAGGCCTGCCGTGCCCGTGACGGGTAGGCCGCGCTTCGTCAGCTCCTCCTCAATGACCTTCCACCGGCCCAGAGTCGTCTCCTTCTCCACCGGACCGATCTTGCGACTGTGCACCTTGACATTGGCCAGCTGGACTATATCACTCCGTTGCTCAAGTATCTCGGCGAGCTTCTTCGGCTTGGGTTGCTTGGACGCCAGCGTTAACAGATGCTTCACAGAGACGGCGGCGCCGAGCCTCGCGTCTGGGATCAGGTTGCCCGTGAGCTGGTAGAGTCGTTTTCGAAGCTGTCGCCATCTACGAATTAGCTTGGTTTTTTCCACGAAACGCGGGCACGCGGTACATACAGCGAACTTGAGCTGGTCATCAAGTACAAGGCCTTTCCATGTCGCGTCCCACAATTTGACCATTTCCTGAGCCTCACCAGGACTGAGCACGTAGTCATCGCCGGCTGTCTCCGCCTCGTCACCTTCAAGTCCAAGGCTCTGTGTAATGGCGGCAGCGTTTCCAACGAGCGTAGCCCGACCATCCTGCCGGACGTCGATCTTGGCCTCGAACACCGGGTCCAGTTCCCGCCGCGACATCTTGCGCCATTTCTTCGTCGACCACTCCGAGAGCGCGCCTGTCTTTTGCAAAGCGAGGACCTCTACCACGGCCTGACGAAGGCAGACCTCGACGACGTGCCTGTCTACCACCCTGATGGGATTGCCGAAGCCGCGAAACTGGCTCTCCTGCCCCCAATGGCCTTCTTGATCCCACCAGGAGCTCAGCGTGCCGACCTCCTCGAGACCCGCGGCCTCAGATGCCGGAGCATACGTCGAGTCGGACGCGGCGACTTCCTTCTCCGTCGCTGCTTCAGAGCGCCGAGGTGGCACAGCCAGTCGCGAATTGAGCACCGCCGCAGGAGTCTTATCGGCTCGTGGCAAGTCGAGAGCCTCTTCGGGGAGATGCGAGGGTGTTTCGGTGTCTGCCCGTTGTGTGTAGGGATCTTCGGGACCTGGAGCTTCTCCTTTCCATAGCTTACCGCGAACCCAGTCAGTGTTCTTCCCGCGCGATGCGCACGTCGACGCAATGGCTCTGCGGAATGTGAATGGCGCTCGTGCTGAGCAAGCGGTTGTGGCAGCTCCGAGAGGTAGCAGTGACGCCAGCCGCCGTGAGCGCCATGTTCTAGTCATGATGCGTGGTTGTGGTAGTTGATGCTGCTGCTCTCTTTTTTTCCTACCAAGATAGTTGAGAAGTTGGCCGGTGTTGCGGTTTTGGCCCGGCAGTTGAGTACCTACCTACCTATGCTAGGTAGGAAGTGTAGACGGTGGCCCCGCTTTAATTTGATACACTGGATCAATACTTCGCGGTCTTCTGTAGCTACAATCTACTTGTCCATCTGCATCTTCGCGCACACACCTTCTTCGTCGGCGACACTATGCTCTTCGGCATGGCGCACATTCATCTCCTCGGGCTGCTAGCAGCAATGTTATTCGCATTGGTCAATGCCGACTGTACGGCATTCTCTGTTCCCGATCCCTCAAATAAGCATCGCTGACCTTGAACCCTGCAGCCGCGCCCGTCTTCTGCAAATGCACATGCTTCAAGAATAGTACCATAATCCCCCTGGGTCCCAAGAGCCAGCAGCCCGAAGCGACCTCTGACTCTCTGCGTATTCGATCGCTACTGTCCACCTCTCTCCTCGATGCTCGAAACCAGGACAAGGTCGTCAGCGCTGCGGAACCGCGCTCTCTTTCGACCTCGTGCTCAGAGTGTACTAAATCCTTCTGTCTAAGTCAGGGAATTGACTTCTGCAAAGACGCCACGGACGAAGACGTTGTGACGCTGTGCTTCCAGCGCGACAGTAATAAGGACAAAATCATTGTCTGGGGCTTCATTCTCGGCACAACTGGTCTGTTGGGGTGGGCCGCATTCAAGCGCGTGGTTCAGCATCGCGAGAGCAAGAGGTCTTTTCCCCAACAGAGCGTCGCGTATTCGCCCGTCGAAACCGAGCGGCGGTAATCGCTCTGGAATCGCTCCGGGGGGTCAACAGCGTTCACGCGGTGATAGTCAAGATAACAGCAGATGAAGTACACAACGAGATGTCGCCTTGTCATTAGAGCAAAATTCGGAGGAAATCCAGGACCACATTGCGAGAATAAGCGTCAAGTCAGGTTGGTCTTCTCTCCTTTCGATCTATTTTACCCTGAAATCATCTGACTTAATGGCCGTATATCCAGGCGCATCACTGCTGCTTGTGCAGTCACCGCGCCACCACTTTTCAAGCCCATTTCCCGAAGACATGAAGCTTAAGGCACGATCGATTTCCAACAGTCTCATTTGTCCCTACCGCCAAACATTCTTGTGCCATTTCGTCGCGTCATCAATTCAACGTATGGATATGGTTTGGGCCAAGATGGCCTAGTCCTCTTCCAACAAACTTACCCTGGCCTCTTCATTGGGCAGGGAGCCGTTCACTTCGCGTCTTTTGCGGACAGCCTCGGCTAAAGTTTTCAAGACTGCCACAGTGTCTTCCCATCCAATGCAAGCATCTGTGATGCTGATGCCGTACTCCAGATCGCCAGGTCCTGAGCTAGGAACCTTCTGGGTACCCGGTTTGTGATTCGACTCAATCATGACGCCAATTATGGCCTTCTCACCGGCCTGGATTTGATCTGCCACTACCTGAGCAACCTTGGGCTGATTTCGGTGATCCTTTTGGGAGTTTCCTACCGCGTCGGACGAATTAGCACGATCAGTCGAGGGTGATATAGAAGTCGTAACACAGCGTACCGTGAGAGCAGTCAATCATGATGGCTTGCTTTTGGCCCTTGGCAATCAAGGTTCTCTTCGCAGCTTCGACGCTGTCTTTGTCAAAGTTTGGGCCTTTGGTCCCACCACGAAGAATGACGAAACCGTGTTCATTGCCCTGGGTGCGAGTAATGGCAGCCAGGCCCTGCTTGGTGACACCCATAAAATGATGCTTCGCAGCAGCAGCACCGATGGCGTCGATGGCAACTCCTAGGTTGCCATCGGTGCCGTTCTTAAAGCCGACCGGGAAGGAGAGACCAGACGCTAGCTCACGGTGTAACTGAGACTCTGTGGTTCGGGCGCCGATCGCCCCGACAGAGATACAATCAGCTAGGAACTGGGGCGAAATGGTATCAAGCATCTCGCTAGCAATGGGCATGCCTCTGGATGTTAGATCGACAAAAAGCTGGCGAGAAACTCTGAGTCCCTCGTTGATGTCAAAGGAGGAATCGATTCGAGGGTCATTGATGAGGCCCTTCCACCCCACTGTAGTCCTAGGCTTCTCCAGATACGCACGCATCACAATACATAATTGGTCAGAGAGCTCCTCTGATAAAGCTTTGAGTTTGTCGGCATAAGCAATGGCAGCTTCGGGATCGTGGATAGAGCATGGGCCAACGACGACTAGAAGGCGGTCATTGCGGCCCATGATGATATCAGCAGCCTCATTCCTGCCCTTGATGACAGTGTAGATGGCATCGTCCTTGATGGGTATTTCACTGGCGAGCAAAGCTGGCTGTTTCAACGGATCCTGGCTCAGAACTAGACTCGGTCAGCCTTGGAAAGCAAAGTACGAGAAGAACCTCGAGGTGGCCAGGACTCATAAACTCTAAGCCATTGGAGCATTGTATTTGGGACTACCATAGGGGCCTGCTAAAATTATTCTCACAGCGCTTCTCCGTCGCAAGTAACTCCACAGAGAATTGACGTTCTAACGAGCTTCGGGCAGGAGGCGACCACTCGGTCGGCCAAGGGTAAACGGAGAGTACAAAGCAAGCCGGAGTGCGCGAAACACTTTCAAGGTGTGACACTGACTTCTGGTATCATCGGCACCCAATGGATGCATGGTGCGCGAAGGCATTGTGAGTGCTGGTGTCCGTAGTGGTCGAGAACACCGCAGGACAAGAATTTTTGGCAAGTTTGAACGGCCGATCCACTCTCGTCTTGGAACCCGAGTCAAGATTCTAGTGCGAACGGGATCAACAAACAAGTTTTGAAAAGAGCGACAATTGAGCAATCTGTCTGGAGATTTGGGGGTAGTTTGTCACAGGTTCACAAACGAGAAGAGTCAACAATTGTTACAATGAGTCAGAAAGTCGTCGCGGGCAAGACGCACGACAAATTGGAAAACTGGGGAAGGACTTTAAAAAAAAAGCTTGATCGGGGCAAAATCGGAGAGGGTTCGACGTCAGCCGCACCCATTCTCGCCTGACGAATGGGGCGCGCCCGCTCCTTCTCGCTTCTAGAGCCCGTACGTCACACTTGGCGGGCCGGGACTGACAAACGGGCCAAGTGCTGTTGGCTGGATGAGGGCCACCTCAATGTGGCTCGTTATAACGATGATGTGCCACGCAGTGGGTGTACATGTATTATGTCTTTCGGATCAGCCAGGCCACGGAGAGGTTCGCTTTCGTAAGGGGGGTCAGCCGAGCAGATCCTCTCATTGCTGACCGGCGCAGTTTTGAGTCAGGCGAAGAACCACTCCCTGAGCGGCTTGTCGCCACGTCTGGTGGAAGGATCTCTGATGGAAGATTCCAACTCGGCGACAACAGGCATGCCGAGGCAACGGACGCACCAGCTCGAAAGACGGTGTGTGCCAGTTGACAGCACCTCATCTCATCTTGAGTGCCGGGTCCTGACAGTCCAACGAGCAAGACGGGGACGTGTTGTAGGTTCGTAGACCATGACAAGTGAGGCACCCCTGAAACAATAGGCGCTGTGACGGGTGCCCGCCGGTCCAGTCTCCTCAATTCACATGCCGCAGAGGTGTTGCCCTCGCTTTGGCAAACATTAAAAAAGACAGTCCTGAGGTTTCGTGGGTGATGAGTTCTTTCATTTTTGGTGAGATCCGCGCCTGCAGTCATGCCGTGTCTGCTCACTCTGTCTGGGCAGCAAGGGTTCAGGACAGTGGGCTAGAGACAGCTTCGGTGCATGAACCGATGTGCGCCAGAAGGCAGAACTGGACCCTGGGAGCTCATCTGATGCCATCCCTCAAATTGATCTTATCCACTGTGCATTTACGAGCTGGCGTAAGGGACCGCGCGTCGTAACAAGTCAGCAAAGCTGCTCAAATTTATCGCAGACCCCAGTCCGAAGTCTGTTCGTGAGCCTCGTATATCTTCAGGGGACATTGGCTGACGTGAACAGGCTCTTGCGTAGGTCAACAGCAGGAGAGGTGACTTTTGTCTCCATCTGTCCCTGCAAGGAACACGGAAAAGCATGCCCCTGCTGCGCAGTCTGCGTTTAAAGAGTATGGGCATCTGAGTTTCAGCATGATGGCGCATCCCCGGCCTCAACTCCATGCGACTGACTCTTGACACCGGCAGCGCGTCCCTAGTCACGTCACAAACCCCCAGTGGCCTCGCGCAACGGTCTGCGGGGTGCTCTGTCGCATCATGCTGCTCGGCATTTTTCTCCAGACCACAACTTACCTTCCCTGGCTCGTTTGTGTTTGTTTTTCTTGTTTCTTCTTAAACAGTCCCCGCCGCCTCCCTTCTCCCTGCAAAGACTCGTCCGTCATCATCCGGTTGCTTTAAGGTGAGGCTGACACTCGGCCAGCTTGGCGCTACGGAGCAGGTGCTACCGGCCAGGCCCTTTCATTGGCTCTTCTTGCTCCTTCTCTCCACAGCTGCTCCCCGGCCGGCTGCCGGCTGTCCGCCCTACGCATGTGTTGGTCGGCTTTTGTACCGCGCCTGAGCCACCCCGGCTCTCAGAACGCCATTCCCATCGCTCATCACTTCGCCGGCTGGGAAGCAGGAGCACCTCGAGGTCATTCGTGGTATCGACCCCGCTGCTCACTGCAGCAGGACTGGTTCCTCGAGTCCTGCTCCTGCCCTACCAGCATCGAATCTCTTATCGCTGCCATCAAGGTATCGCCATCACTGATAGGGGAACCCTTGGCCGGGTGGCGTTTACAGCCCGACATTGCCAGCAACGGCATATCTTTGCAACAACGCATCTAAGCATCCCAATACTCTAGCGCATCAGGCGAGAAGTTCTCTCAAACTCAACTTGAATACTTGAGCCATGTTCGTCACGCAGCAATATATCGACGCTGTCGACGCGGGCCGTAAGCGTTCCCGAGATGACGAAGACGTCACTAATACTGCCACTGGCTTCGGCGAACACAGAAATGTACTGCTTTTCTTGTTGTCTCAGGCATTTCTATCCCGATCCCAACTGACAGCGTGCTAGAAACGCCTCCAATCACTCCCGTTTCGAAGCTCTCCTCGGCCGGCTCAACAGCCGCTGCCATCATCCATTGTACCGTTGAATGCGAATCCCGCCTCCGCAGTGCCGCATCATCACGCGGAGTCATGGGCACCTTCATACGCGAGTGACAGTCGTTGTCAGCCAGATGCCGTCATGGAAATGACAGACACCATGGCCTCCCCGCCGAGCAATCATGAAGATATCGCCTTCCCGCTACTGCCTCAAACAAATGATTCGACAGGCCGCATGCCGACACCGATCCAACCAAACTTTGCTGCTCAAGTCAGGGGGCAACACGGGGGTTGGGCCAGGGAGCATGTGTCATTGACCCCCAATGGTGTCAACAATCTTGGTCACCAGGTCACTGGCATTTCATGGAATAACAGCACGCCCAGAGCCGTGGAAAGTGCTACAGCCTGGCAGATGCTGCAGCACCACCGTCGCCTTCCATCTCCCATTTCGGAAACGTGTGACTGTGGAACAAACGGTCAGGCCGATGTGTCGATAGACATGATCATGGACGACGACAGCTTCCCCCAACCGAGCTCAGACCTTTTCCATCCTTCTCCGCCAGGGCATCTATCGCCGACGCGAATCATGGGGCATCCCAATGTCGTGGTAGATCAAGACAGCCCTTTCGGTGATCATCATCGACCCCATCATTACCATTCTCATGATAATGACTCGGATATCTCATCTCCTTCTCCTCCTAGTCGGAGAGGACACCAACGCAGCAAGCACACCGTTAACTCGTGGACTTGGCAACCTGGGATGAAGAAGAGCTTCAGTATAGGATACCGATCGGATTGCGAGAAATGCAGACTCAAAGTTCCCGGTCACTTTAACCACATTGTCATCTCGTAGGACGGCATGTCTGCTGTGGCAAAACTTACAGATTTGAACCCTTCACCAAAGCGAAGAGGGCGATTCGACTTTTCGCGATTTGATAGGTCGTCGGAAAAATACCATGCGAACCAAAGGTTAAGTTATGGGGCCTCGGCGATGGCAAACTGAATAGAGAAGAGAATCGTCGAGTGATTTGGAAGACTCGAGGCTACATTCCATTCTGACATGGTCATATTTCCATCCACTTCAGCGATGAAACAGCAGAAATCCTGCTAGACGTCTGTTCTCGACCTGTACGAGCGCATTTCTGATCTCACAATTTTTCTTCATTACATCGTATTTTCTGGATCAGCGGTTTCTCTACATGGGTTGGGCATTCGGGTTCAATGGCTTTCGACACAACACCGGTTGGCCATCTGGCTTTACGTGGTATATGCATCTAGAAACCCTTTGAAGCGCGTCGGCCGCAAGCTTTTCGCGGGTTGGCAGACAACACAGCGTAGACCTTGATGAAACTATCCTTCTCACAACACAAGGCAATGACATGCGCGATAGTTCCCAACTTGCTCTTATGTTTTCCTGGACGTGATGGAACCATACATTAACTATACGTAGCCATCTACGCGCGAAGCTGAGTTGCACCCAGCTCCAGTCGAGCGGTAACACACACCTGACGCCAAACCGATGCTCGAGTCAACTACAATCTATAGTACAACCCTTTCTTGGTGATGTGTAATACATGCCTTGCTAAATGATGCACAAATATGTGAATGTTTTCGAACGAGATCCCTGCCGCGCCAACAGTTGCCGCTTTTCAGCATTCCTTACCACGGCCACCAGCTTTGCTTATTTGCTGATTTTGCTGAAGTCCGGCTAAGACCCGTTTGATCCAGGCTGCCTCCATTGATCTGGTTATGCTTCTCAACTTCCCAAGCATTCTTGGCCGTGGACTCAATAGATGAAATGACGCGACTTGCAGCGCCTTCCTGCACGGATGACGAATCCTCCACAGTCCGGGACGCACCAAAGAAGCCTGACACAACCCCTATGATACCTTTCCCTGTCCTTGTCTGTTCCGTGTCTTCTTTCCTGGAGAACGTGGGCTTCACGTGCTCTTCGAAATGGGTTCTGTGTTCCGGTGGGGACAAGAGTGGCGGCAGCTTGATGCCCGTCTCTTGGGCCTCTCGGTTGGCTTCCTCAACCAGCAGTATCTGTTCTTCGGTAGCATCTCCTCGAAGATAGGCTATACGAGCAGCGGCGAGAAAGTCTGCTTCGAGCTTCTTTTGGGCTTGAATCCATTCTGCGCGTCGGGCACGATTATACTGCAGCATATCCCATACGGAATAGACGCTGACGACGCCAGCAACGGCTACAGGAAGACAAAGGATCATCAGCATCTCTGGAACTTCCAGTGCGTAGAAAGAGCATGCAATCTCCCCTGCGGCCCTTTTCTGTATGCAACACCCATTAAATGTAGCTTACCTGTGAAGATGACGATACCGCCCACCGTCCAGCGGTGAGCTGCATCAAAAAACCGCCGCGACACATCAATGATGCGGTCAGTCTGGCTGACTTGTGCCTTTTGCGCCGCAATATGCGCCTGTCGAAGCCGTCGCACGCGCTGCTCCGGCGTCTCCCCTGGGTTTCGGGCTGATGAAGCTCTCGCTGTTGCGGATGCGGTGGCTCTATCGGCCGCGGCTGACGTCTTGGACATGGCGTGCGGTATGGTCGATGTGAAACGCGTTGCGTCCTTGACACTGCGCGGCCCTATCCTCGAGGCCATGGTAGCTTTATGTTGCGTTGATCTGAAGAATGAGATCTGGTGGCGAAGAAAATCGACCGAGGTCGTGAGTGATTTTTTTCTGGGGCATGGTCGAGCTACTGCTGGGATCGCAGTGGGCGTTGCGCGCTAACAGCTCTGGGCACCAAGGTTGGATTTGCTTCGGTCAGGATGGTGTGATGGAGCAGGAAATTTTCGTGCATGGCGCCTTTTGAAACCAAGTTCGCGGCCCAGAAATGGACGAAGGGCTCTTCTACGAGGTGAAGGAGGGCATCTTGACGGGAAAATTTCACCGAGCAAAGACTGAGGAATTTGCGCGTTCTGAATTTCAAGGTGAGGCCTGCCATGCTAATCGATCTGTGATGCGGGTTGGGCGTGAAATCCCCCCCAAACAGCTAAAAGCCATGGCTTTCCACGTCTTCACGCGACGGACATACACAAATACAGCAGAAGACGAGCAAAATTTTTGTCCCAAAAGACAGCCTAGAAGGGAAAATAGGTCGCGCGGAGACATCACACAAAATGCATAAATCTTGACACCCAGGCACTGCTACGCGTTAGAAGTCACGGCCTCACAAGGCCTTCACACCATTTTGACCAGAAAACGCGACGGAGAAGCGACGTACTATCTGTCTACCTGGGTGTACAAAGTTCAGTCGTTCACTGCCTCGAACCGACACGTAAATTGCTCCAATCGAGCCAAATTCAGACCCTCTGCATCTTCTTCATGAACTCGTTCAAGACGAATCTCACAATGAAAACGAGTAAGGAAATCAAAAATTGCGCCCCCCATGGCCCCGAAGGACAATGGAGCAAGGAACGACTCCGCGGTGTGCAATGCAGGCCTTCCATACTGAAGCCCCCGAATCTTGAGCTGGGGAATTCGGAACAAGGTAAGTATGAAGAAGAGAAGAAAAAAAACCAGCAAAGACCGGCCACGAGATTCTCTTTTATAGCCAGCTCGCCATGCCTGTAGCACTAGGCCCTTTTCGGCCAGCCAGGCCGCCAGCCAGGTGGATCCTTCGACCCATCACGTGCTCTGCGCACTTTCTGTGCCGTTATCCTCGCTTGCCAGCAATGAAGAGCAGGCGACCCACTCGGTACGTATCTTTCGTAGGGCACGAAAACCCTCCAGGACAATTTATCGAGCCCTCGTACTCGAAAAATTGCAACGCCTATTGAACATTGACAGCTGGAACGAGTTTGATCGCAAACAGGCACAATGGTACGCACGCTTTCCTCGCTGGAGAGCAGGTTCAACGACATCGTTTGCTAACGACTGGATTTTTTTTAATCATTCAGGCGATCAAGCACAACCAAAAGATTGTCAACAACCGTGAGCAGGCACCGCTGAAACGACCGACGATACCGGCCTCAATGATGATTTCGAGACTGACCTATCATTCTTAGACTTCCGCAAGGACTGGCAGAGACGGGTTCGCACCCACTTTGACCAGGTATGTCGAATTCAGGGACAGTTGAGGATGCACTGCGAGAGGCAGCGGTGTTGACTTTGTTCGTGAATAGCCCGGGAAGAAGGCCTCGCGCCGCACTGCCCGCCAGGCCAAGGCTGCGGCTCTTGCTCCGCGTCCGATTGACAAGTTGCGTCCGATCGTACGATGCCCTACGATCAAGTACAACCGTCGGGTCCGCGCCGGACGGGGCTTCACCCTGACTGAACTCAAGGTATGTCATCTAAAGCAGTCTATCGGATTTGCCGCATTTTTGTCTTTGTTCCAAATTCCATACAAAAGGTAATGGCACATCCGACTGACAATTTCCGCGACGCACAGGAAGCTGGAATTGCGCGACCTTTGGCCCGCACCATCGGCATCTCCGTCGACCCTCGCCGTCAGAACCTGTCCGAGGAAAGCCTGACGGTCAACGTGGCCCGCCTCAAGGCATACAAGGAGCGCCTCATCCTGCTGCCACGCAAGTCGAACGCCCCCAAGAAAGGCGACACCAAGACCGACCTGTCCAAGATCAACAAAGCCTCCAGCATCGCCTCCGTCCTGCCCATCGCTCCAACCGACATCGCCTTCAAGGAGATCAAGAAGAGCGAGATGCCCGCCCCCGTGGAGGGTGGCGCCTACGTCGCCCTGCGCACCGCCCGAAGCAACAAGCGGTACCAGGGTGCTCGCGAGAAGCGCGTCAGAGATAAGGCCGAGGCGGAGAGCGCCAAAAAATAAAACAAGAAAATACCAGTCCAGCACAAATGGAACCATGAGGTGTTTTGAGGGGCTTCTTTTATTTTGCTCTTTCGCGTGCCAATGTCGGAAGGGTTTTGCGGATGGTTCGAAGCCTTTCTGGCAACGAGAGGGAGAGCCTTTGGCACCATCTATGTGGCAGAGATACACTAGATACAGGTCAAAGCAAACAGTACTACATCGTCACACATCCAATGTTAGTCATGACGGGACGTCACCGTTGAATGAGATAATGTTTGCCGCTTAGTACGACGCAGAATGTTGCTCATCGCCACGTCTCATTCAAGAGCTGCTGGAAAACGGCCCAATTGTGAATCAGTCCGATCTGGCAGCGCGATCATCCATCACACGCTTTGTACCCTCCCGCACCAGTCCCCGTAGAATAGCAGCAAGACTATCCGGCACAGCCAAGCCCTTTTCCTTCGCCCCAATCAACTCCGTGCACATGATCAGCGCATTCTCTGCATCCACGCCAGCCATGCGAGCCTGTTGTTGCGCATCAACCTGTTGTGGTTCCAGGTGCAGATTCGTTGCTGCCATTCCAGCCACAGCATCCGACCCCAGCGCACCAACATCCTCAGTACCTTCGCGTGATGCCCCTGCCTCCTGCCCTGTCACCGTCTGTGCTAGGGCGCCCCTTGCCGCATCATCGTCCAAGACAGAGGATATGACGGCCGCACCCTGCTCGGCGCGTGACATGAGAGCAAAAACGAACCAGGCTTCGGAGCGCAGCGACGGCCATTTTCGCTGCGTGACGAGAAACCTCAGCGGCTCTGCCACAGCATGCGTGGCGTAGAATCCAACGCTTGCTGCGTCGGCAGGCGAATGCAAGACCCTGCAGATGGCGGCGATGCATCGCGCGGCTTCCAGCTTGGTGGGCTCTGCATCCGAGCGCTGGAACAGCGCGATGATGTCCTGGACGCTGGTGTGTCGGTCAGCAGCTCCAGAGGCGCCCGTCACGGCAGTAACATTGGCAGGGCAGTTGAGGAGCAGTTGGCGCGTGAGTGATACGGCGGCAAACTGAATCTGCGGGAGGGTGTCGAGCGTGTACAGTCTGGGGATGCAGTTGGGGAGCAACAGATCGCTGAGCAGGAGCTTGTTCGTCGCTGGTATGGCGAGGTTTTTGAGGAACGAGCACGCAGCGTGGAGGAGCTGCGAGTCGGTGATGGCCGGATCAGACAGGAGCTTGACAAGTGGCTCGTGGGCTTTGTATGTTTCGACTAGGGCGCGCGAGGCGTCGTCGGAGCGGGAGAGATTGCCCAAAGCCAGACATGCGGCTGATTGGAGAGAAAGGTTGTCGGTGCGCATCCAGAACAGAAACGATTGTGGTATGTCGTCCGCGAGGGCGTATGACGAAGCAAATGCGTCGTTACCGGAAATGTCGGCTAGGCAGATTAGCAGTGAGGCTCTCAGTTGTTTGAGCTGGGCGACTGAGTCTTCATCATCAATGCTGTCAATGTTGACTTCTGCGTGCGCGTGGTGGAAAGTGCTCGTGAATAGTGGCACTTGATCATCGGCAATGAGGCGCACCTGGAATCTTTCGCTGGCAAGGTAAGCCACGGCTGCGGTCACAATAGTCGAGAAGTCGTCGATGCTGGCTTTTGTCTCTGGTCGATTTGCTAAGCTGAGGAGTACGCCAACAGTGTCAGGATCGGCGACGGAGGCTTCGCCATCCTGTGATACAAGAAGGGCCAAGATCTTGCAAATGTATGGCACGAAAGGCGCATAGTTTGATATACTTGGTTTGGACAACAATGCAATGAGTTGACCGCTCAGGAGAGAACGGGACGCCAGAGCCTGTGCCGGTTCTGGAGTGTGTCAGCCAAAATGCTTTGGCAGTTCAGATTACCGAAGCACCGTGAACGAACCATAGTCCACAATGATGTTGTAGATGACAGGAATGTTGAACGGAATCAAGCTCTCGTTGTCCACATGTTGTGTAATGACGGTGAGTTGGCCGTCCTGGACCATACGAGCCCGGTTCTCATTGGTATCGGCACAAGAATTCCCAATCAGTCGGAGGGCATGAATATGCAGTTTCGGCCTCAGTTGCCGGCCGTCCGCTAAAAGGCCAAGGAAGAAGTCCAGGATGCCAGAGTTACCGAATGGGACTCGCCATGCGGCTACGAGGTAATTAGCAGAGGCTCAGTCTCATTTTCTCATCTCGACTCTCTTCTCAGTGGATGCTCAAGAGGTTGAAACCCATATGAGCGAATGGGATTGCGAAGAGCGGGAAACATGACAACGTACCATCCCGGCTTCCGTTGCCCAGCTCTTCTGCCAAGAGGTCCAGCTCTTCGGAATTGGTCGCCCACAGGCTTTGGCATGTCTGCAGGACATGCTCTAATAAGCGACATCTTGACTGAACATCATCATCTTCTGAGCTGATCGGCTGTCTATCGCTGCCGTTGGCTTTGAGGAGACGGCGAAGCTCTTGCGGTGTCATACTGTCTCCCTCGGCGTCCTTTCAATCCTCGGAACCGTGCTTTGCTCCGCGAATTCGCACGGTCTCCACCCACCACTTTCAAGTTGTAAGCAGATGATGAACGTTTGTCTCGTCAAGCATGAGGTAGACATGACGTTCTCGACACATACTTGCACGACAGCTACAGTGGTCCGGATGTTGGAATGCTGTCTCGGGAATTTTGCGCGAACTTCTTCTCTTGACATGACTAGATCCGCGATTCATTGATCGAAAAGCCCATCGCATCAACTTAATTCCCGTGTGCTTGAACCGGCGGCAGGGCCAAGCGGAAGAAGGACGGCTAAACATTAATCCCCTTGCTCCTGCGCCCACGCAGTGGAAGCTCTTCACCCCAGCAGCTAGCGCTTGTATTCGCCCGGAATGCGGAACCACTTCCAAAAGGGTATGCGCGCACGACGATAAAACTTGGGAGGAAAAAAGTCACAGTGGCTATATTCATCCACACGCCAATCTCGGATCGTCAACGAACCAACGACCGCCAACCGCACAATTGCCGCCGCGGAGCTGGCGGGACAATTTTGGCGCGCATCGTCACCTCCCAAATCGAAAACGCCCCAGGGCTTCTGGCACCATCAGGTAGCCTGACCAGCATGGTATGAGGTCTTGTCTCCGTCTACAGCTTCGCAAACCGCTAAGAACGAGTGCCCCGACGCCACAGGCGCATCGCATGGTCTTCACAGCCGTCGTCACGGGCTCCCGCATCCTCGGACGCTCCTTTCTCGCCGCCTACAAACAAGCCCAAGCAGCGTCGCAGTATGAGCGCGCGGCCGCCAAAGCCGGTGGCTCGGCGCGCGGCTCCTCAGGCATGACGCTCAGCGAGGCCTGCGATATACTCGACGTCAAACCGCCGGCGGGGGGGCAGGCCAACGTCCCAAAGATGCTGGAACGGTACAAGCAGCTGTTTGACGCCAACGATCCCCAAAAAGGCGGCAGCTTCTACCTCCAGAGCAAGATTGTGAGGGCAAAGGAGCGGTTCGAGCACGAGATACGGCCCATGACGCAAAAGGCTGAGCAGGAGGCTGAGGTGCAGCAGGGATGGAAGCCCAAGATTTTCAAAGACAAGTGACGCAGTGGCGGGCTCTTTCTTCAGCGTAACCTCTAGTAAAAGGGCGGGACGAGAAGTGGAAGGGGCCATGCGAGGCTCCTTTGTAGATTTGTACATTCTTCACTCCATCATGGGCATGGCATGGCGTTGACTTTCGATTGGTTATTGACTCATGGCATACGCACGTATGCAGCACCTGGGCATGATGAAGTGGTATACTTGGAAATCAAGGGATGGACGAAAAGGAGGCGGGCTAGCTTCATTTGCAATACCGTGTACGATAAGGCCATCACGGCGGCCCCCTGGCTAATGACCCTTTCGCCAAGTTCAGCGATGCACATTGCCGGCCGACGGCCTACAAATGTTGTTTATTGACGACTTGACTGTACCACGACTCCCCATAACAGGGCAGAAACAGCTTTTCTTTTCAATAGTACATGAATAAAACGACTGAGCCAACAAGTGTGGCAAGCGGTCATCAATTGCAGCTTCAAGCATAGCTCTTCCCTTCATGGCTTTCCCATCGACGGCTTTTCCAGGCTGTCGGGGTCGTCTAGTGCCGCTACTGCTTCTTTCTAATCAAGCCCTTCCAGAAGTCAAAACTATTCTCGTCGCTCTGCAGCGTCCAGAGCTTGCCGGTCCCTCGGCCCTCCGCATCCGTCTCCTCGACCTGGAGCAAGCCCCAGTCCCTTGTGATACCCAGCACTCTTGCTTTTGCGCCAGCTTCCGCCTCCAGCGAGATGGCCTGACCCGTATGCAGCCAGTGACGGTAATATCTGCGTTCCAGATTCTCGGAGAAGCCTTCCCTTCGAAACTGCGCGTATACGCTCTCCAGCTTGGTCAGAATTCGCGCGAGCAGAATCTCCAGCCGGAGGGGCGAAGCGTCGGGCGGGAGAAGGGCCGAGATGGACGTTGTGGGCAGGGAGTTGATGGTGTTGATGCCGATGCCGAGAACAACTTGGTATGAGCCGTCGTAGTATCCGCACTGAGCAAGGATGCCGCCTATCTTGACATATGTCTTGGATGCCGCCGGTTTCGTTGGGTCAAGAGCATCTGGTTTGGATCATCAGTAACGGTGTGGTACCCGCGGAAGCCCTTTTGTCTCGCCGCCGTCCACGTAAACGCAGCAGCAGACGGATCCAAGAAAATGGAATTGGGCTCTTACAGATATCATTGGGCCATTTCAATTTAATCGGCAGTGAGTCATAACCCGCTCCGTAGGATTGGATAGCCTCTACGATGGCTATAGCGGCAATGTACTGGACGAAGACAATGGGCCGCGATGCTGCCAGGTGAACGGGATGGTTGATAATGGTAGAGAAGGCGAGGCCGCCTGGCGGCGCGAGCCAGACGTTTGTTCCGCGGCCGCGAGCGGCAACTTGCCTCGAAGCAGCGAGGGTAAGGCCAGTAGGAAGTCTAGAAATGAGTCTAGGGTTCCTGCTTGTCGCAGACCCAGTCAGATATCTCAAAATCGTCAAGAGCCCAAGAGATGGAAGAAACCAACTTTTCAAGCAATGTGTTTGTACTAGTGACGACATCGCCGTACATGAGGATGCTTCCCCAGTCACGAGCATTGCGTTCAGTTTTCTGGAACCTCTGCAGGTGCGTGAAGTAAAGTGCGTGGTCGAAGCAGGGCGTCGCCTGTAGGCCGGGAAGGGCCGATTCGTGAGCCAGAATGATTTTGGTCACGGCGCCGTAATCGACGATGCCCATTGCCCCCAGGCCATGATTGTCCGACTCTGGAAGGTTCTGCTGCACATCAGCCACGGTGAGGCCGTCCTGATCGGTGTGGATGCGGAACGTGTCGCTCTCTCCCTTGATATACTCCTCGCCACTCTCCTTGTCAATCACCTCGTCCAAGGCACATAGTAGTTCCGTGACGATTGTTTTATCGGATGCAGACAGATGTATGATGGATAGTGATGGCAGACCTGCGTTCTCTGAACTGACTTGGAGGCCTAATTTCTCAAGACAGGCCTTGAGGAAGTCAAGACGCGCCTTGTCATGCTCAAGCAGTTTGTGGATAAGTTCCGCGTAACCTGGGATTGCTGGTTGCGGCATGAGATTTGCTGGCGAGAATCTGACGAAGGATCAGCTCCCGCACCCAAAGGAACATGGAAGACTGAAGTAGCACCATACTCGGGATGTGGTCCAGATAAGAGTGCCTTGCCGTCTCCTACATGGCAAAGCACGAGAGCGGCTTTGCCGCCATCCACATGGACATTCTCGTCATAAGACGCGAGAATCTCGACTTTCCGATCCGTTATCTTGTCGGCATCTACAAAGACGCCACCGCCGTTGAAATACGATGTCAGTGTGTTCTCAATGTCGTCACCGAAGGCCCCCTTGGCGACTCGCAGGATCGCGGCTCTTGCACCCTTCTCACTGTGGTACTCGAACCCCTTGAAAGCACCACCGCGGCATGTGCCCGGGAAGAAAGCCAGCTCCCTGCTCCCGACGACCTCGAGCTCCTTATTCCCGACCTCAAACTCGCACTTCTTACTCGCGTAGTAAGCGCCGGCGCAGAGACCGAGGTAGGCACCACCGCGGCGGACAAAGTCGCTGATGCGCCGGTTGCCCTCGCCATTGAGCGCACGACAGTAGCCCAGGTCGGCGCCGCCAGGAATGACCAGGAGAGCGCACGTCGACGCCCAGGGCTCTTTCAGTAGAACGGCCTCTGTGATGGGATTGACGGCGTAGTTGGGTGAGAGCAGGCCGCGCAACGTGTACATGCACTGCCTCACTGATTCAACAGTTGTCCCGGTTCCTAGCGGAAGGTGATGACGATGATCTTAGCACGGAGCTGCGCATGGATGATGAGATTGGCGCATTTGTCCTCACCAGTGTAGACGAGCACGTTGAGGCGTGCAGGAGGCATGATGGCTGAAGACGTCAATCACCAAGTCAAGTAAGTCGCTTTGTTTGTTGCATGGAGTCTGGTCGGCTTTTTCTGCCCTTGCGAGGCGTGACAGACCAATCTCCTCCTTTGCATCCACAACGTCCGACGCAGACAACCATGGGATCGCAAGCGTCTCGACCAGAGCCAGAACGCGCAGCCGTGCCCGAGCGACAAAGTCAAACAACAGGGGCAATTGACGATGACGAGCCAGACGAATGGTGGGTGTGGGCTTCTCAAGCAAGCAATGAGTCGATTCGGACCCCAGCGCTGACAGGCCACGCATGAAACGGCCAACAGGGACAAGAGAATATTCAGCACCGGCTGCGCTGGTAAACATTGACTCCCACCTCTTCACCATTTGCCTTTACACCCGTACACGCTCGGTACATAAGGCTCTCTGCCAGCCACTGTCGTTTTCTGACGATTTGTCCCATGGGTGAGACGGAGAGAGCAAGAGAGTGCTGACGATGAGTGTGACGCAGACGAGAACATGAAGATGACAGACTGCTACTATGCAAAAAAGGACTGGAGAGCCTGCACAAACGAGGTCCGTCTCATTCTCACTCCTTCTCTCTTTTCAACTTCGCTTCCTCTTTCTTTTGTCCTCCCGTCTCAAGCTCAGCTCCTCCAAGGCTCATCCCAGTTCTGGTAGATGGAGCAATTCAAGCAATGCTGGAAACGCCACGGCAATGACCGTCGTACGTCAACAAAGGATACATGAGACTCTGCGAATGTGCAACACATGATGTATAGAAAGTAGCTGCCGTGTCGTCTTTGTACAAAAGCAATAATCACAACCCCTCTCCCAATTGGGCTCTTCATCGGGGGCAGGAGCCAGCCATGACCCGCAAGTCGCAGCCTTGATGATCAGGCGCGCGCAGGCACACACCACCAGATCTGTCCTATGTAGCTTCGATAACCGGACTTGATTATCTTGAATCTAGCCATCTTTTCCTTTCACTATCCGCAAAGCCATCACATCGATGCCTTCATGCTTTGGGAATACTAGCAAAGGCAAATGCGGTGGAGAAGGGCAGAAAGACACGCCGAAATACTTTTGGAGAGCTCTCTCCTACCTACCTTAGGTACCTAAGGTAGGTACCGAAGCTAGCCAGCCACAGCGCAAATCCATGATCCCTGGCTGCGCACCCGTTTCCTGTCCGATCCGCACTCCGAACAACAAAGGCTGCCGTCGACCTGGTGTGGGTCCACCGCCATTTCTGTTTCCTCACGCCTCCCGAAATGCTGCTCCTTCCTCGACGAGCAGCTCGAGAAGCGGCCGTCCGAGGCATCTCGGTCGCTCGGATCATCCCGGCCGCTCGACCGCCATGTTGCTACTCAACCAGCACGGACAAGCCAGCGCCAGCGACGCCCAAATCCGCCGTTCGCGCCCAGACAATCTACGAGCCCAAGATGCTCAGCCCCACCATCTCGGAGAGCTCGTCGTCGTCGTCGTCATCCTCTGATGGCGCCGTAGACTGGACAAACAGCTTTCAGGGCGTCTCTCTCCGTCCAGTCACGCAGGATCAGTTCACGGTGCTCATGGCTCCCATCAATATCAAGGATATCGAAGTCAAGCCCGACGGCGTCATATACCTCCCCGAGATCAAGTATCGGCGGCGTCTGAACGAGACTTTCGGTCCAATGGGATGGGGCATCATTCCCAAGGGTGACGCGGTGGTGGGCAGCAATATCGTCACCAGGGAGTACGCCCTCATCGTCGATGGTCGGTACGTTGTGTCCGCCGCCACCTCTCCAGTGCCATGCAAACAAGTCTTGCTCATCGTTCTCTTGTAGATTCGCTTCCCAGGCTCAAGGCGAAAACTCCTACTTCTCTCCCGACCAGCTCCCCTCGTCCGTCGAAGGGTGCAAGTCAAACGCGCTCATGCGGTGCTGCAAAGACCTGGGCATCGCCTCGGAGCTTTGGGATCCTCACTTCGTGAAATGGTATAAAAAGACCCATATGGAAGAGGTCTGGGTTGAGCACGCCACCACCAAAAAGAAGAGAACTCTCTGGTACAAGAAGGGGGAGGTAGATGTGGCGTATCCCTATAAGCTGGCCAAATGATGGTCTGGACCACGTCACGCGGCTGTAGCCACCCCGGTAATTTGTTATAGTCCACTCATAATGTCACATCTCCTGGAGGCCCGAGGAGCTGCAAGCTTGTACCCATAGGGTCAGTAAGTCAATCATGTTCAATAACATTGGCTAGATACTATGTGACCTATTTCATATGCTGGACCGTGCTTCACAGGCTGCAGTAAGTTGTTGTCTGAAATCGCGTCGGCTGTAGAGGGTCCTCTCATCTTGCCCCGGTTCAAAATGACCCGGGCGATCCCGCGAGAGAAGTTTGCAGCGTGTTGAATCATGCGACGGGACTGCAGCACTGTCTGCACTGTATCTTGATGTGTGGAATGGCTTGTATTGTATTGTAACATAATGTAGTACAGTGCAGTGTAATGTAATTAGTGTCGTGCAGTGTCATGTTATGGAGTGCATGGTAATGTTATGGAGTGTATTGTAATGTTATGTAGTGGATTGTAATGTTATGTAGTGGATTGTAATGTTATGTAGTGTATTGTAATGTTATATAGTGTATTGTAATGTTATGTAGTGTATTGTAGCATCTTTCACTATAATGTAAAAATATATGTCGTCCTGTGGTCAATCATTTCATATAGTATCAAATGTATTACATTGCAGCAAATGCACAGTACTATATCACATCTTTTCAACTGTATTGTACTGTAGAGCACTGTGTCAAGAAATGCGAAGCTATATCTCAGTCTACCGTAGAATTTGAACAAAAGTGTTTTGTATCGCACCATACTCTGTAAGACAATGCTCTAGAAACGACCCACAGCTCAACTCGACCCAAGTACATGCAGCGAAGACAACACGTGGAAGACCGGATGTGCGGATGCAATCGCCAACACGCCAACGTCTTCTTGCAAAAGTCACGAAAGAATGACAGCTCAGTCAGGCAGCCTCCCGTTCGGCGTCAAATCACTTCCAGGGAGCACTCACACTCTGTGATCCTGTATTTGTTGCAATGCCCAAGTCCTGCTCGTTCATCACCCAATGCATCACTGCGCTTGAACCTCTGGGGAAGCAAGTGATCAATCAGCGAAGAGGTAATGAATACCGGAAACGTGACTCTACTGGGGCAAACGAGACTTTATCTAAAGCAGTTGGGTAAAAAGATTGAGGAACCACTGCCGAACATGCACTGCAGGCGCACGCGACGGTTGTTCAACAAGAGCTCCATCTGACGAGAGGCAGCGGATTCTAGCAAACATGCCAACCAAAACTCCATTCCGTTGCACGACGTGCGAGGCTCCTATTCCTCCTTGCGGCCGGCTTGCGCTCCCGCGCTCGCTCCCCACCCCCAGGGCATCCACGAACCAGCGCTGGACCCTGACGAGACGTGTCGTCGACGCAGGTTCAGCTCGTCCTCGGTCCCACTCTCTGCCTCTACCTTCTCGAAGTCTGTCTCGCTGCGGCTTTTGCTGAGGCCGCTGAACATGCTCATGCCGCTGGGCGGTCGTTGACCAGTCTCGCCCTCGTCGTCGTGCGGGCCGTTGCCGGACGTCATGGCCCGGGAGCCATCGGCGCCGTCTCGTTGAATGCGCAGGGCCTCTCGGTCCAGAGCGCTGAGCACGATGCTGAGGCGCTCTCGCTGGGCGGCGATGAAGTTCATCTTCTCAGCTGATCCTCTCAGGTGCGAGGGGATGAGCGTCCCGGAGTCGGTCATTGTCCTGTTTGTAGAGCCGCCTGCCTGTGCTCCGCTGCCCGTAGCGGCGGAGACTGCGTTGGCGAGAAGGTTGTAAAACTCGTTGCCGGTGTTGCCGGCCCCCGCCCATCGAGTCGTCGGAACGCTGAAGCGCGCGAGAAGCGATTGCGTGTAGCCTTGGGGGGTGGCGGGCGCTGAATGCGCTTGCGACTGCGCGGGATCCTGTTCGGCGGAGGGCGCCATGTTGAAGACATTGGTCTTGAGATAGTCAATGGCGCGGCGAAAGTAGGTGATGCCGGCAGCCTTCAAGCGGTCATGGGCACTGGCGATGAACTCGTCGATGCTGTTTTCGTTTTCCTGAAGAAACGGGTGAACCCTTTCCTCGTAGAGGACGCGAGCGCCCTGGGTCTGAGGCAGGATGAGATACAGAAAGAAGAACAGGCGAATGTAGCCGTAGAAGGGGATCCTGCCACCAGAGTCAGTGTCGATGGGCGGTCGCCAGTCATGTTGCGCCACGCACCAAAAGAGCACGAGGGAGAACCACGACTCGACCAGCAGGCAGATGCTGAACACCACCCAGTACATGAGCCATGGCGTCAGCTGCGCAGGATTGGCAGTCTTGAGCGCTTTATATGAGGCGAAGATGGGGAACAGAAAGGATGCCACGGAGCTGTCTGCCAGTCAGAAGGCACCATGGCCAATGTCTCGAGACCCTGCCCCGATAACGTCACCGAGTGCGGGGCGGCCGGATAAGACAGACAGACTTACGACAGGAGCATGGCGAATATGTCAAACATGATTGCGGGCGCGCGCCGTGATGCAGGCCTGGGGCGCCGGATCTTTGACGAGAATCAAGAAAGTGAGTAGAACCGTAGGCAGGGCAACAGATGATGCGTCAAGGCAAGAAGCAAAAGGATTAGAGGGCCAAGTGTGAGCGATATGCACTATTCAGAGATGAGGGGGGGGTGCAACAAGCTCTCAATGGTGGGTGGCGCGCGGGCCTCGAACGGAAAAGAGGACCCCGTGACGTGACGAAGACGGATGGGTGGACGTAACGGAAGGGGGCGGGGAAGGGGGGGTTTGTCTGGCTCCCCCTATCGTGCGGACGATGGACGATGGGAGCGAGCGGAGCGAGACGACGAATGCGGGATCAAGTACGGATGCTTTGAAGGAGGAGGAGGAGAAGATGATGCGGCCACGAGCCATGACGCCGCCGACATTCATCTTGCCGTCAGCCTCGTTTGATCGCTGCGTGTGCAGCATCAGTTGCTCAAGAGGGCGCTCATCCTCCCCTGCCACGCATCATCATCACAGGGGCCACCTGATGCGCCAAGACGGATCCCCGGACTGACGCTAGCCGGCTCTGACTGGATTTGACCGTGCAAAGGGTCCTAGGAGGTCTGTTGGACTTTCCAGAAGGCAACATTGAAGCAACAGCCTGGTTCACTGATGCAACAGAGTCGTGAGACTTGTGCGGCCCATGACACGTTTTGAGGCGACAGTGGACGCGAGACATGTGAGCCGCGCCGTTTCGCTATGCATGAAGCCGATGTAAGCAAGGCATGAACTGAACCCAACCTAGGTCAGTGAATACTTAGTCCTTGAAGCCAAGAGTAAAGCGATCAAGAACCAACGGTGTCATCAATGATCCGCGGCAGGACGATTTTGTCGTTGTAAGCCGACGCAGTATGTTAGCCTCTCGTGTGTTGGCGCTGGCCGTTCCCACTTTCATGGCAACAAATTCTCGACTACGTTGGTCGAAGACGAGCCACGCCCCGGGAAAAAATTCCCACGACCCAGCTTGTGAACAACCCGATATCTTCCATGTATACAGTCGTCTATCTTGAAGGGACAGTAGCCGTCTGACCCGTAGTAGCTTGGTGCTTCCACGTCATCGATATATCCGTACGCAACGTTCGCAAGCGAAAAGCTTGGGGAGGACACTGACGAGAGGCGACGACAGTTTGGTATCAAAGTCCAGAGGGTTGACGGATGAGGAAACGCATGAAAGGAGCGCCTGCACAGGGCTCGCGGGAGGCTCCCGTAGAGCATTTGAAAGGAGAAAGCAGCACGACGATTTGTTTTCGTTGGCGGATGGTCAGCGGGAAGGATCTTTGGGAGGCCCCAGACGTGGACTAGAGGTACACATCAGATATCAAAAGAAATAGTAACATATCAGCATTTTCGGTGATGCCCACAACACCAAAGATGAATCTATCGCAGTGCATCAGGAGCTGCTTCGATGCCGATAGAAGAAAAAAGTACCTCCAGACACACACTATTGTACGTTGTGCTATGAGCGCCTAAAAAAAAACCGGCGCCAATAGGTGTTGGGGCGGGTCTTGCCTGTGCGCGAGTTCAGCGCGTTCCTTGAAGCTCGAAGCCGACGATGTGAAGCTATCAAACTTGACAATATCGAAGCCGCTGGAGCCGCTGTATCTATCAAAGATTTCCCTTTGCAGCCAATGGCTAGAGTGAGATGGTAAAAAGTAGGCATGACTGGACCAGGAAGATCGGGACTATGTTCACTTTGACAGCTGCAGATTCGCCTCAATGTATCGTTAGGCCGCATGCCCTGCTTTGCCGCATGTCTGGTGCATCATGCGCGGCCTCTTGTTTTCTGTTGCTGTACGCAGACTTCGGCAGGACCAATCCCTGACCGGGCGCTTGCCATTACCTGACGCGAAAGGCTATATCCAAAGTTCTTACAAGAAGTTGCAGGCCTTGAAGAGAGCGCAATCGTTGCCGAATTTTCGTACTTGTGACACTTAAGCTAGTACTACTCAGCATATGGACATTGCCTCGTCGGAATTCAGTTGATGAACGTATGCGTTATGCGCCCTGGCTGACCAGCCGAGTGTCACCGTACCCATCATTGCACATGGGCGGTTGCCTCACTCGTCACGTACATAACTCCATGCGTGTACTTTATACGGTCATTTCAGAGCCATGGTGCGCCTCGTTCATTCTGAGCCGCTCGCTCGGATAAATTCCTGCAGAATGTTCTTGTCCGTAATCCCGTTCTCATCCAGCCTCGCAGCCTCAGTCACTTTTCCATTGACGCGCTTAAACCGGGCGAGTGTAGGGATTCCGTGCACGTTCCAGATCTTCCTGTAGACATTGTCGGGGTCTTTCCACCTGCAGGGGACACCGAAGATCAGCCCTCTCGGACACCAGAAGCGATGCTCAATGCATTTGCGGGGGAAGCAGCATCGTCACATACTCTGGCCGTTGCCCTACTTCAATCACTGATAGTTCTGGGGCATCGTCCCCCCCAAATGCCGCAGTAATGTGCGGCCATGCTGCGCGAACGTCGGGGCACCAAGGCTGCCTAGTCTCGGGATCCTCGGAGGAAATGAAGATGACGAATGTTCTGCTGCCTTGGGTCACGTCTAGCTGCTCCGGTGAGCCGGGCACCGCAGACGTCTTGACGATGGGCATGCCTCACGTCTTCCACGTGCCTTTGATCCGACAAGCACGAGGAGCCCAGAGCTCGGATGGAAAAGCCACTTTGTTGTGACTGCTGCGTTGCTTGAAGGATATGTAGAAGATAAAGAAAGGTTTGTCACGATAGGCCGAGCCTGGCCCCAGGGCGCAACTCTGGTGGGCCAACATTGCGGGGGTACTTGCGCTGCTGCTGCCCCCCCCATTCTGGACGTGAAAATGCCCATGCACGCAGTTTTCTACGTCTGTCGCCATCGCAGGTGCAGATGATGCAAACGCGTGGGCCGCAGCGGTCGACTGCGAAGTGGGAATACCTGTCCAGAGTCAGATAGAAAAGCGAGTAATCAAAGCAGGATGATGCCCTTGAAGGGCATCGCGGTCAATTCACGCCTCGGGCGAAAGCGTCAGACACTGCCTGCCAGACTTCTACTTTGCTCAGGGGAGAAAGAGCTCCCGCCCTTGCCACTTTCCTCTGGTCAGGAAGCTGGCACGTTTGTTTTCACCCTCGAGAATCACGTGCTCTCACGATGAACGGTTTGAACCACAGACGACAAATGGCGCTTCAGCAGGCTACTGTCCTCGCTCGCGTCTTTTGGCGGGCATTCAACATCCCTGCATTGGCATCATCTTCTCCACGTTGCGCGCACGCGGTGGTCTCAAATCGCCCTTGGGCCGAATGTGGGGGGCATGCAAGTCAATCTCTTTTGCGTGCCCCCGGGTGCTCTGCGTGGTCCCGGGGTCTACATTGTTGGCCAGAACGCAAAGGGTCGATCCGACATGACCGTGAGCTGGTCACGTTCGAAGCTTAGTGCCCAGAGGGCGCGCAGCATACCAAGTGGTCTTTCAGATGCGTTGTGGATACTGCTGGGCTGATGTGAGACACGAGCTGTTGGTGTTTGGAATCAGGCCACGGCAAGCAGACTGCAGTCGGTTTGTTATTCGAGATATTGAAGCGCCACACATTTTGTGCAGCAGGATCATGGTCTTTCCAGTTCAACGAAACCCACCAGATTCTAGATACCTTGCATAAGCGTTTAAGTAGCTCAGAGATGAATTAAAAATACAGAAGCATGGGGCGCATGACGCCCTAGACGTGACCGAGTGTGTAACTGTTGACTTGTTGGTTTGGGATTTTAAAAACCATCACAAGCTGGAATGGATCAAGACAACGAATAGAGATGAACGGCGAGATAATTAGCCACGCGAGAACACGCGAAAAGACAAACAACGCTACAAATTTAAGAACGGAAAGCAAAGGTAACAACAATGGGCAATGACTACATTATCATTGACCGTAATCACTGGTCAATGCAAAGCATATCGAAGCAGCATCACGGGCTTTGTGACCCAGACCTACCCTACACGACATCCGCTTACATGCATAAGTGTCGCACGCGTTTGTCTCACCAGGACGACACGCGCCAAACGAATTTTTGGAGACGATTCGATGTACTGCCCCTTGCGTGGCAAGGACAAAAGACATCTACTGAATCAAGAGAGCCACGTTCTCGAGCTATGTGCCCTTCCCACAGCTTCGCTGTTCGGCGACGCCGTCTCGTGCCGCCGCTTCGTCGGCAATTTTGTGCACGCAGTACCGGCGGATTGCCCCAAGCGCGTTTTAGGGGTCGGGCTTATAAGCCTTCATGGAGCTATGAAGCTATCACCGCGGGACAGGCGGCACGCTTCCAATGGACGTGACTGAGGCCAGCTATTGAAGATCCCTAGTCACCCTTCACCCGGAGTGCGGGGAGCGACGTTGAGAAGATGAAATATACACTCGCGGTCGTGTCGTCCCAAAGCCTTCGATGTGGCCCGGCGGCCGCCGCAGGTAAACCGACGAGAGACGTCCATACCAATGGCCCAGAAGTCGAGGAGCATGGCCCTCGAGGCGCGTCTAAGGGCTGGCAGCTGACCACGAGAGAAATTTGTCAACCAATGGGCACTCTACAACGGGAACTCGGTCGGGACGTCGCCGGAAATGCGCCCTGGGGCCAAGTCTCAATGTACTGCTCTCATGGAAAGCTCTGGACTCCGTGCGTAAATTTGACAAAGATTCTCATTCAGCCACGCCAGACAGTGTCAGGCAAGATGGAATTTGGGACAATTTCGTCTCCTCCAAGCTCGAGACGCTGAAGCCAGCCTGGAACATTGGCAGATTGTGGACTTAAAACAAGGTTTTTCGTCGAGTCGGGGTAGCTCAGTGCCTCGAGGGGGTGGATCTCGGCCCTTTGTTTCTTTCAGCAATGAGACACAACAACGGCCGGCCTTGTCCCGAAGAGGCAAAATCGGCATTCTCGTCAACGGCAGAGGATGCGGGGGACTGCTTTCGGGCGCCTGCTATTGTGGCATGTGGCATGTGGGCAGTGCTCGGCTCGTCGCCCACATTCTTCGCCCGGCCTCATTGCGAGGCATGAGGCCAAAAGATTGAACGACAGAGGTCGTTTCTGCTGATCTGGAGCGCGTGACAATGTCGCCGTCATGTCCATATAAACCGATGCCTCGTCACTCGTTGGTTGGCCTCTTGTCTTCTCCATCCGCCCGGCAACGCCTCGATTACACTCCTTCACAGGCTCCGAGAGCTTCTTGTCAGTCTTTGATCATTCCCTCCTTATCTTTCCTCATTCGTCAATCATCCTCGAAACAAGATTCATCATGCGTTTCACCATCGTCGCCGCCCTCGGCGCGGCCAACATGGCCAGCGCCCAGTTCGTCAACACCACTGCCACCACGAGCAACTTGCCCGACGTTGCTGGTGACTTCAAATTCTATGCCTGCATGTCCGCAATCCCTGGCTTCTCCAAGGTTGCGACTTCCGAGGCCATGAACGTCGACTTGTGCGCTGCTAGCTGCCCGACCAAGTTCATGGCCGTCGCCGGCAAGTAAGTGGCGCGCGGCGCCTTGACGCGCATAGAGAACCCAGAGCATCAAGCTGATACGCGCCCTTTGCAGGGAATGTGCCTGTGGCGACCTCATCAAGGCTGCCACCAACATTCAAAAGTTCGACAAGGTGGCTTGCAAAGCCAATGCCATGAGACGTCGTCAGGACTCTGACTCCGGCGTCACCGTATCTGTCTACGAGCGTTCGGGAGACATGGACGACATGACCGACACATACAGCTCATCCACCATGACCATCACTACGACCCAGGTTGCCACCATCACCACATGCGCTCCCTCAGTCACCGACTGCCCCATTGGCGCCACCACCACCATGACCATGGTCCAGCCATCTCCGTCTCCGGACTGCGAGCATCCTGCGGGCTGGGAGGACTGGCACAAGAAGAAGATCGTATGCTACGGCGACTACTGCGGACCTGAGTACCCCGGCAAGTCGGGTGATCAAAAGTACCGCGTCATCTGCAACGGTGAATACTGCTACACTGAGGTCTGCGAGACCCCCGAATGGAACATGCTTGTCATCTGCAATGGCCAAGAATGCAAGTATGCCTCCAACATGGGCTCCGACGACAAGAACAAGGACCGTAAGATTGTATGCTATGACGGCAAGTGCGTCTACGGGCAGTGCATGGGCGATGAGTGCGAGAAGAAGTTCGTCTGCAAGGGCGACCAGTGCAAGCACACTCAGTGCTCTGGCGGTGACCAGTGCTACCAGAAGGTTATCTGTGACGCCAACGGCCAGAACTGCTACCTCGCTCCCCCCGCCACTGGCCCGTACGGCCCCGGCGCTGCTGGTCCCAACGGTCCTGGCGCTGCTGGTCCCAATGGTCCTGGCGCTGCTGGTCCCAATGGACCCGGATCATCTGGTCCATACGGCCCTGGATCTGCTGGGCCTAACGGACCCTCAGGCTCTGGTCCATACGGACCTCCTGGCTCCAATGGTGGCGTCTCATGCAACGGCGTCGACTGCGTGTACATCCAGCCCAACCCTGCTGCCAGCGGTGTTATGCCTGGCGGCAACGGTGGCCAGTCCACCGGCCTTCCCGTTGTTGTCGGTGCTGCCACCGGTATGGCTGCCAACATCATTGGCGCCATTGCCGGTCTTCTCTTCGTCCTGTAAATTGGATGACGAATAGGGATATAATTACGCAGCCAAAGGCTGCAGATCACACCTGCCGAGAAGCGGGATTACATGGCATTTTCTGGTGCTTCCACCAAGGAGTCAGCGGTTGACGTTTCGTGTCCTTCATCAAAACTTTTTTCTAGACGGAAACATGGCTGTGAACCCCCCTTGTTCAATAGTTCTAGGATAACTTATGATGAATGTGAAGAGGAATTCAAAGAACATGCTGGGCCGCTCGTCCCGACAGTGACACAGTTTTGAAAACCCAAACGTCGACGTGTATGCTCACATATCCCGAATTGCAAGAACTGGTGTGCACGCGTTTCGGCAAAGCTCATTGGCCCAAACATCGAATTTGTGCCACACAGGAACACGGGTCCTAGAAGATCGCACGGGCAACGGATCACATCGTTGCGTTGAATTCGTCTGCCAGCCAACGAGGCGGAATCGCTGGGTATCAGACAACATGATCTTGTCCTGAATAACGAGATAGTTGTTGAAAATTGTTTGCATATTGACTCTTGTTAGTTCAATGCTTGTCGCTCAAAGAAGTAGCCGAGCGAGCTTAGCTGGTTTTGCCACGGCAAGGTGACATCGGGGCTGTTCCGAGTGAACTTCCTTTCTGCCATCCAACATGCTTTGCAGTTTCCTCTGGCTTTCTCTTCGAGCCAAGGAATTCCAACTCCACTCCGCTTGGCACGACTTCACGAAGCAGAAAGTGTAAACATGGAGACGCTTTTTCTCTGCTTAAGTCGACTTCGAGCGCGTCGATGAACCACGGACGCCGAGGCGGGCCGTGCCGCGCCTACCGAGCCACGAGAGGTACTTGATAGGCTGCGAATGATTCAGCAGGGTTGCTCGATACCAGAAGAAACTCACAACCACAGCCGGCCCCTGGTCAAACAACAAGCGAATGAGCCCCGGAGCGTGTGAGTGGCACCAGGCTACTACTGGACCAGCCGATACCGACGCTCTGGGAAGCCAGATCACGCTCATTCCGGATCCACGGATGTGACACTGCAGTGATGGTGCTCCACAGGCATTCGCTGATTGACGATGTTGATAAGCCAGGTGCTTGTTCTGTGTTGCCTTGTCAGCAAAACTTGTCGCTTGAAAAGGAGGATAGGGCTGCTCGGCATTGAAGTCTGCCCACCGAGCCCACGACGAGCGGATGAAAAGGGGCGGAGGGGCATTAGCGACGATCGATCGGCTGATATTATCAGGTCGAGTGATTGGTCATCCTTGAGTGTGAAGGCTGTACGTTAATTATAATGGCTGCATTAGCTGAGACGAGATGAACCGCCTGGGCTGATGTCGACAAGGGGGGAAACGAGGTGAAAAAGAAAAGAAAGCCAAGGAGGCCAATCCTGATGGCTCCCCTCGGATCAGAGACCGCCACTTTGAAGAGGGACTTTCCCATCTGGCGTGGAGTGAGCCGGATGTGACAGGCGGAATGAGGGCTTCCGCCACTGCAAGACCGCAGACGATCCCTGCAGCTGCATGCGACAAGGGGGCCAGCTGTCGCTCGCCTGCGAACAGCAAAAAGCGGGGGGGCCCAGACGTGGCACCCTGTGACTCTCCCGACAGCTTGGGACGTTGATGCCTGGCATGACGATGTGCATTGCGCCTGCCCCTGCACATTGGACGCCCGTTGGACGCCCGTTGGACACCCGCCGTCTGGATCAAGTTAATGGGAACGCGTTGCGGATGAGCCAAACCCGCGTTGGGCGTCGTTTTGCAAGGAACGGGTTGTGGCACACCATCGAGAGTTCGACATGCAGAAAGGTTTCGGCTGGATTGAGTCTAGTGTTCTCCGTAGACGAGCAAGACGCCGCCGCCGCCGCCCCAACGTCGCTTGTCCTGCCTCCGCTCCATGGGGCAGAGAGCACTCAAGCAGGACCGGCAGCCTGACAAGACAGGTTATTCTTGTCCTGCTTAACATTGGATCGACACCACCTCTCTTCCCTCACCGCCGTCAGGAGGCGACGGCCAGCTGAGCGCCCGGAAGGCGTGTGGATCATGTCCCGCTTTGGCTTGGTCTGATCTTGTCGCAAGTCCTTTTCGAACCATGGCGGACGTGCTTGAACCCTTTACGCTAATACATTAAGCCACCCGCCAGAACCTTCGCCGGTCCCTTCGCCGGACCCTTTGCCCATCCGGCTGCTTCGGCTAACCGAAGAGACCGCTTCTCTCCTCCAACAAACGGCTTCATTCTGCCGCCTCCAGGTATTGGTCTCGATTCTTGTCTGGCTTCAACTCCTTCCACATCTTCGTCAGAACCCAAATGACTCGCGCGACGACGATAGCCACACCCGTCGACTGCTTGAGTGTCTTTGTACGTCGCTGCTTTCAACCGGAACTACCATCGCGCATCAAGTGGGGGAGGAGCTTGATTGGGGGATCACTTGTCTACCAAAACGAGAACGAGAAAAGCAAACAATCCGACCGGGACGCGAGGAACGGGAGCCAATTAAGCGTTTCGGAAACCAATCAAGTAATTTTTTCGTTTCTCACCAGTGAGAAACGTCCACGACTCGACTGCAAAGTAAATCAGCCGCGGACGCCAGAACAAAGTGCCACTTGACGTACCTTCAATTCTGCATGCTTTTTGGATCTTTATCAAATTTTGACTGCTTTCACACTCTCCGAAGCAGTTCTCCAGGATCCCATCTTCTTCGACGCGTGTATCAACTTCCTGATCTGTCTAATCGGTGTTCGTGTTGTGCTGTTCGGAGGCGAGCCGGACGCTACCGCTGAGGTATTGTCCATCAGCAAACAAGAGTCGCTTGCTTGCTTTGGGTTTCGTAAGAACGCAGTTCGTGTCAGGCTGTTTATGAGAAGTGCTCTGGCTATTACGAGTCAATGCTCTCTGCGGCCGAGAACCCTTGTTTGCCGCCGGGAGCGCGTCTTCCCGAGCTTGACCACCGGATCGGCTCATCGCAAGCCGAGGAGTCAGCTTCAAATCGTCGCATAATGGCTACCGCCTACGATTTGCAAGACCAATCATCATGCTCGCCAGACACAGCAATTTCCGTTGCAGTACTTGGTGAGACCGAGGTTCTGCAGTGTATTGCGAACGGAGAATACACCAAGGGAAACGAATCAGAAGACGACACACGCAGCTTGACTGACAGTATTCGACAACACATCGTTGATGGTGGTCTCAGATATCATGCATATCATGACGGCAAGTATGCGTTCCCGAATGACGAGAACGAACAACATCGAGACGACATGAAGCACCATTTGACCCTGCATCTGTGTGAGGGCACCTACTTCTACGCTCCTATCAATGATGTACTTCAGAATGGAGCTGAAGTACTTGATCTGGGTAAGGCATTCGTCGAGGAGTCTCTGTATGACACGATCATGTTGCGAGCGGCCTGCTGACAGCTGCGCATTAGGCACTGGAACTGGTAAATGGTGTGTCGAATGTACGTTATCATTCCGAAGCCATAATCTGATCAGAGCCATGGAACTCTCAAGATGGAAAAGTCGTTTTGACCATAAACTAACTGTGCCTCTTCAGTGGCTGACACATACCCAAATACTCAGTTCGATGGCATGGACTTGTCACCCATCCAACCCGATTGGGTGCCTGAGAATGTCTCGTTTATGGTTGACGACATCGAACACGAGTCAGGATGGGCTTATCCGGAGAACAAATTCGACTATATACACGTTCGTCACCTCATCCATTCAATCAAAGATCGCCGAGAGATGTTCAAGAGGATATACAAGTAAGCCTAGCCCCCTTCGGGGAGAACTTTGGACACGACGATGGTCAACAGTGCTGATTCTGCGAGGCAGCCATCTCAAGCCAGGTGGATATATCGAAATTCAAGAGTTCAAATATGCCGCAGCTTGTGACGATGGCTCGTGCGATGGGCCCTATGCTGTTCGGGATTTCCTACATTACCTGGAAGCTGGACTGGCAGCTCTGGGGTCAGACCTCAACAGCATCGAGCTCATCGACGGTGAGCTCATCGAGGCTGGCTTCACCGATCTTCACTTCCAAGATCTGAAGTGTCCCATAGGACCATGGGCCAAGAAATACCGCCTCCAAGAGTGCGGTCACATCCTTCGCGATGTCTTCATGTGGGGGTTGGAAGGTCTCTCGCGGAGACCATTTCGCAACGGGCTCCAGTGGACCCCGACGCAGATCTCCATGTTTCTCATTGATGTCAGGAGAGACCTGTCTCGCGAAGACGATAGAATTCCTCCCTTTCACAGCTATTTTCCTTTTAGAAGTATATACGCGCGGAAGCCCTTGAATGCAAATGGGAACCAGTAGAAGACGCGGTCATGAGTTTCTGTACGGTGTGGAGCGAAATATCAAGAGGAAGTTCAGCAACCCTGCAATAAATGGGTTTTTTCTTTGTTTCATTCTTTATTTTCGTTCAATATACAGTCTTCGGTTTCAACAATTTTAATTCCTTGCAGAAACGTCGACACAGCGTGCCACGTGCATCATCACATGTGTATCCGTCCACATTCCAAAGACTGTATGGCTGCTTTGGGACACAACACATCGAAATCAACTTTATGCGGTGCTACGACATCACCCGGTACTTCTGGGATGCTTACAGCAGAAACAACAGTCACCCGACGGACGAATGCCCCCCTGAGGGTTCGTGAGACCGTGCTCAAAGTGTCTCGGGATAAAAATCGAGGTCAGATATGAAAGCAAGCAGGAGCATGTGAACATGACGATTTGTGTAGACCTATCGAACAGTCTTCACATGACGTACTTTCCCACGATCAAGTCCGGCGACTGGGTGAGCTGGATGGATCTTCAGCAAAGACGCTGTTCATTCATGTGGAGCGAGAAGAAGAGACGCCCGAGGCTGGTGGAAGTCTTCCGCTGTCAAAGATGGATCAGGCACGGTGCCACCCCGGAATGCGTCATGGAAAGGGCACATGATTGACTAAAGAAGTGCCGGAGCACGATTGAAGTGTAGTCTGGGACGTTGTCATAGGGATCTTACTAAGCTGTGGCTAGTCACGAGTCCTTCCTGGATTTGCCTTCTCTGGTGGTGAACTAGAGGCCTTGAGAAATGGCCAAACAATGTTCATGTCGCATCGCTCCCCCGCACAGATAGGATGGTTCTCGCCGGTGAACACCTTGATTGGCATTCAGCCGGTGGGCTGCCTATCTATGACCCAATGAGAAAAGTCGTCATGCGCTCGTGACCTGAATGGAGCCCACAGCCCAAGGAAGAGGAAGTTGACCAGCATTCACTTCTGAGCAAAGCAATTCTACAGCTCTGAGGGTTATCTGGGGTCCGAGATCAAGGAAATTGAGAAGCAAAGTCCTGTTCGATGGGAACGGCCGGCGCGTCCAGCAGCGCTGCGCTCTCGTCATAGTCCTGCGAACTGCGACGGATTCTTGACCGCACCGCACCATCGCCGCACACATAGCTGATGAATACATCACTACTGCCAGTAGGTGGCAATAGACATGCTATCCTGGGACTGCATTGGGCGGCTCTGGCTGCTCTGCTTCAGGCGCAGGCAGTTGGTCACCTACCTAGGTAGAGAAAGACTTCGCGCGCCCGTCAGTGGCAAAACTTGACCTCGCCGGAGCTGCTTCCTCGCCGTGACTCACAACTACTTCGTTCTGTGTCTGCATATAATGTCGCCCAGCCATCATTGGCCATATCGCCCATAGCTAACGTCACCGAGAGTGTCTGCCTGAAGTGCCTGAACAGTGACATGACTCATTAGCGTGCAGACGCAAACATATCAAGTCACAAGTCGATGCTGACGAACAGTGCACGTGGTCACGTCGGTAAGATGATGCTGGAAAGTATCAAGCGCGCTCAGACCGACCCATAGTGACCGGAGATTGCCTCCATGAGATGGCGTGAACAACGAAGATGCGCATCGAAACGTGCATCGCCAGGGCAGGTGCGCAGGACGAAGCACATGTCACATGAGCAGGAGCGACTGTGACATGTCGTTCGCGCGCGTGCGTACCGAGAAGGGCGGGGTTCCCGACACTCCGGACCCCCCTATCCATTTTCCACCGCCACGCCAGCTGACGACCACCCGCCCGCCACCAGCCCGCCAACACGTGGTTTGGCAGGCGTGTCTGCGAGAACGACGACAGAGAAGGCGCCGTCGCCGGTGCCCAACACTCATTGGGCGCGCCTCCATGATACACCAAGCCGCCGCGCAAGTCGAGACTGTCTCCTCAGCCACTGCATGACTTGTCAGACAGGACGACAATAGCAGCGCTCATGGCACAGATGCACAAAAATGGCAACGGGAAAAGAGGAGCGAATGCGACTGGGCATTGCTGCAGTGCAAGGAATCTTGGGGGCCCAAAAGGAAGGGGAGGGGCCGCGGA